>PVLD010013970.1:0-53996 GCA_004027595.1 Dinomys branickii | reverse complement strand
TTGTAGGCAAGTGGTCAAAACTGGAGTCCATACTCATAAGTGAAATAAATCAGTGGTACATGTGCAGGCAACGTATTGTATCACTGGTGTAAGAACCTGAGGGTGGGAATATAAACTAAGAGACATGAAGGAAATCTGTTCAAAAACAAAGAACAGATGGGACGAGGGAAAGGAGAAAAGAAAGAGGCAAAAATGTATGTATGTATATATGTATATACATATATGCAGGAGGGCTAACATGGTTCTACTATTGTATTATATCACTTAATGCTAAGGAATAATTGATGATGGGTTATTCGATCAATCTTGTATGTCTGTATGTGTTTTCCTGAACACACACTTCGAAGATATCAATATGCAAAGCAGCAACTATTGTTGGTTTTTAAAAATTTAATTTAATTTTTTTATTTTTATTTTTATTTTTATTTTATTTTTTGTCTTTGGTTTTTTGTTTTTTGTGTTTTTCTGTTGTTGAGATGATTAATTGTCTGACCAATTTTGCATGTCTATATCTGTGTTCATGTATATACACTTTGAAGATATCAATAGGTAAAGCAACAACCATTGTTGAGTCCATGTCACCTTGTCTGTAAATCAGTTTCGGCTGTACTATTTTTTATGCTAATTTGTGTCTGTTTGTTAATATGTTTTTGTGCTTTTATTTAAAAAAAAAGTCAGGATAAAAGACAAAAACAAAGTAAAATAAATAAAATATTCTCCAAAAGTCTTGTGTTCAGAAGTGGGGCTTTGGATGGGCTTTGGGTCATAGAGTCACCATACCCACCAGTGGATTAGTCCATTGACAAATTTGTAACTGACTGTGCCTTTTGGAGGTGGGGCCTGGATGGAGGTGGGTCATTGGAGGTGGAACGTAGGTTGTTTTTCTGTCCCTGACTCCTCCTTTCTCTCCCTGCTTCCTGGCCACCGTGGACATGATCAGCTTTCCTTCCCCAGGCCCTTCCACCATTGGCTTTCTGCCTTGGAGCTGGTCGACCATGCACTGCACCCACTGACACTGTGAGCCAAAATAAACCTCCTTTCCTCTAAGTTTCCAGCACTGGCTATTTTGTACTAGTGATAAAAGGGTAGCTAATAACAAGAGGGGACTTAAGGGACTTAAGTGAGATAGGAGTACGAAATGGGACTGTGATAAGGAGTACTGTGTGCATGTGTGTGTGTGTGTGTGTGTGTGTGAAAGAAAGAGAGAGAGAGAGAGAGAGAGAGAGAGAGAGAGAGAGAGGAGATGGAGGAGAAGGAGGAAAAGGAGGAAACTTGGTTGGTTGATTCTTCATAAGAGAAAGAGACTGGGACCCTCACTATACTGACCAGACTGCAGGGTATTGGGTAGGACTAAGGGAGATTAATATCATTCTGAGATCTGAAAGTGCAAAGTCAGAAAAGGAAACACTCAAGGTGAGCAGGTTCATATTGGTGCAATGCGAACTTGGTTCTGAAGAGGAATATTCTAGCTATTCTTTCTTGTCCAACCCCAAAGAAACCAGCTGAACCCAAAATGCATTGAAAACCAAGTTTCAAATAATCCAACTGCACAACAAATAAACTCATGTTTTCTGAAACGCTAATCATCTATCCGCTGTCTAGCCACCGTACTAGACCTTTCCTTTTAGCTCTTTCAGTGGCACCCTTGAGCTCATAAAGCAATCAAGACGTAGGTCACCTCACTGCCTCCAGACAACTGCAGCCTTGGGGTTCCCTCTGCTGACCTACCTGTGAGCACCTGGGGAGCCACCAGCCTGGGTAAGGTGGCTGCGTCCTGAGGGATGGAGCTGAGGTCGGGCTCTGGAGTGCTCCGCGGGGGTGAGAGTCCTAAAGGAGACATGAGAACCCGAGACTGGAGCTGCAAGAAAGAGTATTTTGAGCAATGAACATCTAGAAATTCCCCCGATGCCATCCCAGAATCTTTGTGGATTTGGTTAACCGTTGCTACTCTGCCACACTTCCCCACCTTTCTGTTATGCAGCTTTGGAAGGTGAGCTTGAGATTCAAGTTCATGTTCAATGTTTATATGCCAGTTTGCACTCAGAGGTCAGCTCTGCACCACACCCAGGAAGGGACTGTGCCAGGTACTGGGTGTAGGAACATGCAGAGCTGTGGCTACCTGAACCTCATGAGCCTTCTCACTTCAAGCTGCAAGATGGGCGGGAGGGACACCACCCCCTCTGTGCCCCTGTACTGCCTAAAATCCCATGGAAGAGCTTTCCCTGTGACCCCCTGAGGACTGATCCTGAAGCCCTCCTCGCTCTGCTGAGCTCTCACACAGACCACTGGGTCCTGCTGTAAAAGAGAGCAGGAACCATTCTTCCAGGGGCTGAAATCCTGTTCAGTGTTAATTTCCTGCAGCAGACTCCAAAGTAGCCCGTATGTGGACAGAGGTGCATTTTCTTAAGTGAGATGGGAGAAGGAAATGTGTCTGTGATGAGGAGTGTGTGTGTGTGTGTGTGTGTGTGTGTGTGTGTGAGAGAGAGAGAGAGAGAGAGAGAGAGAGAGAGAGAGAGTGGTGGTCACCTTGAAGATCTCACTGAAACCCCAGACAAAGGCCTGAAATTTGCTTTTATGGAAATGGGTGGGGATGGCAAGGTGTAGTACCGATATCCGCAATATCAAGAAGCCACCCTCCGAACCAAGCTTTGCGTGGAGACAAGCTTGTAATCTTAGCTCTCGACCCCTAAACAATGAACAAATCAGTCACTTCCTGTCTTGACTACTGATCCACATCTGGAACCCATTTCAGACAGACTAAGTCAGGCTTGGAGGTGGGATTCAAGAATGAGGAATTTTTAAAGACACTCAAATTCTAATATATAGTTAAGGTTGAGGCCCACTCTCAACACAAGTTTTCAACTCTTACAAGAAGCCTTTCAGACACCTAGGGGTAGAACCTGAGATTCTCCATTCTAATGATCTCCTAGGCAGTACTGAGGGTACCCAACTCTGGCCCATACTTTGAGTAGAAAGTTGTACACTCTGTTAATATATCTACAGTCCCCGGCCATATTCATATTTTCCTTTTATATTTTTAGGATAGATTATGGTACTAGTCATGAGGAAATAGTAATTCAACTTCTAGTTATCCAGGCATTCCATATCCATTTATTTATTCATTCAACAAACATGTATTTTGAACCTGTTCTACATCAGACACTGCTCTAGCTGCTGGGGATACAGCAGGAAACAAAGCACTCAGAAGGGAGATTTTTATCTTTGTTCCCATAGAACTAGTATTCTAATGAGGGGAGCTGAGGAGATGTACTCAGGGTGGGAATTCCATGGTTGAAATCTGAGTGGTTAAGGCAGTGGGGGTGATGCTGCGCAAGGATTTGAAGAAGCAAGCCATACAATATCTGGGTGAAGAATACTCAGGCAACGAAGCCATCAAGCACTCAGTTCCTGGAGCAAGAAGATACCTGAGAGTTTGTGCAGTCAGAAGGAGGGCCCAGTGGGATTGGAGGAGAAATCAGCTAAGATCAGGCAGGATTTTTGTGGGACCCTGTAGCCTTTAGTTCTTCTGAGCAGGGACACACTGGATATAAACTAACATTTGAGCAATCTTCTTGACTGTTGTGTTGAGCACAGGCTAAAAATAGAGGTGGCGCTAATCTGGAACAGAAAAGAGATGGAAGATTTGGTATATGAGAGAGAAAGAGAGAGAGAGAAGTTGACTATGAGGGTTTGGGTTTGGGCCAGCAAGGATACCTGTGGGCTAAGGCTTGTTGAAGGTAGGGAAGGTAAAGTTGAAAAAAACTGGAGATTCGGGGTTAGTTTTGAACTAAGGTGTCCACTGGACCTCAAGTGGAGATGGTAAGTATGTGCTCGCATACAGTAGCGGACAGAGACGGGGGAGTCCACATCATGCTATCATTTGGGAATCCTAAATATGTAGAGTTGACATTTGAGAGCATGGCAATGGATGGCACTGTCAGAGAAGTGGTGTAGATGCAGAAGAGGATCCAAATGTTGACCCCTGCAAGACTCCAAAAAAAGAGGGTGGAGAAATAAGGAGAAACGAGCAAAAGAAACCAGGAAAGAGCACCCAGTGGGATAGAAAGAAAACGTGAAGAGAGTGGGTGTGGTGCTCTAAGAGCCAAATGGAAGAGGTGTTTCAAGGGGTTAACCACATCCAGTGCTCTTCAGACCAGGAGACCAACAGTGACAATGAGATTGAGCAATTCATAACAAGAGTGTGTGGTGTAATGGCTCACATTAAAGTAAGAATATATCTCATTTGTTACTCCCATGGAACTGACATCCTTATGGGGAGAGGGAGACATAAACAACAGATTAGCACACGGTACAGGACGCTGAAGGGGTGAGAGCTGATGGTGAGGTAGAGGGAAGGGGCATGGGAAGTGTGATTGAGGAGTGGTACTTTGGATCCTCCTGCCTCAGCCTCTCACATTCAGGGACTGCAGGTGTGGGCCAGCCAGATCTTGTAAAACGATCACAGTGAGATTACACGGAAGGGCAAGATGTCAGTCCCTGCGGGCGCTTGTGTCACTGAGCTGTACACTGATAAAAGAGTACACTATCCCTAGAGCCAGGCATAGTGATACTGTACACTATCCCAAGGGCCAGGGATAAGGCCCTTGGAGTTTTTTGAAGAGAGTGGATGTGGTGCTCTAAGAGCCACATGGAAGAGGCATTTCAAGGGGTTAACCACATCCAATGTTCTTCAGACAAAGAGAACAGCAGTGACAATGAGATACGGCAGTAGAGAGAAGGGGTCGGGGTGGGGGCAGGTGAAATGGAAAGGAACGCTAGTGCAGAGGTTACTGCCTGGGCAGGATGCGACACTGGCGGCAGAAAGGTAAGAGGGCAGGAAGAGCTAGCTGTGTTCAGGGTGCACTTTGAAGGTGGAATTGATGTTTGAAAGAAAGTACAAAATCCAGAGTAACTCTGAGGTCCAGTCGCAAAATCTTTGCTTTGATATTTCTAACTTAGCCATAAAACATCCGTTTGTTTACCTGTTGCAACTACAGTTAACTCTGGGGAAGCTCTCAGACTGACTTCCCTTCTGCATTTCCAAGCCTTGCTCTGATGCTCAAGCAGAGACCCTTCCAAAGAGCGGCAGGCAAAGTTGTATGCAGAGCTTCTGGAAGAAGGCCAGAAGAGAGAGCGCTGCGTTCTCTGGTCGCTGCATTCTCTGGTCGGGGAAGTGGTTCCCCAGAACAGGCAGGGTTTGGGAGCCAACTCTACCCGCCACTGCCCTGCCTGGAAACGGTGAGAAGATGGGACCTAGGGACAGTGACTACACTGAAACCCCAGTTCTGCTGCCAGCTCTCCTGGACTGAACCACTCCTTAAATGCCCCAACCTTCCTTCTCCAGAGCAGTTAAATGAGTTGGAGTGATTGGGTGCTCACCTGTCTACCAGCTCGTGATGTTGGGTATATACCTTGCAGGAGATTGTTTTTGAAAGTGCTAATGAATCTGAGGCAAAAAGCAGTGTCCATGCCATTTTCTGAATGTTGCCCAGAAGAAATGAAGTTCTTAAATTTCTTTGGAGGTCTGTTTCTGGTAATACAGAAAACTAGGTCATTAGAATCAATTGAAAGCAACTATAATAAACAATGGACAACTTCTTTAAAACAATGAAAGTTCAGAGGAGCTGATGATATATAGAAAATAATCATGCAAATGCAGGTGAAATCTGGGCCTTGGGAATTGTTATGGAGCACGGGCTCACCCGAAGGCCTATGGGCTCGGGATAAAGGTGAGTACTGTAAATGGACCCTGCCCTGCCCCACCTGCATCCTCTCATGCTAAGGAACATTGCCTTGGCACTGGGAGAGGAGGCGTGCTGATTTCCTGAGGAAATTCACCACGAAATAGGCACACTGACTTGCAGCCTGAATTTACAGACATTGGGTGATCAATAAAACTTTAGGTCATGAATTTAGTTTAAGTGCCCAAGATACATAAAAAGCAAACGCAAAACCATTCCTGGAGAAAGATCTCAAGGAAGTCCCAAAAATGGTTTTTTAAGGCCAATGAAATAGCGTGGTCTAAAATATGCAAGTATGCAGGAAGGCAAGGACGCAAAGCATCAACAATAAAATGTCACAAAGTTTTCAGGTGTTTCAGTGACCAGACTTAGATTATAAAAATGACCGTGACACCAGGCATAAAGACACAAGGGGTAAGACTGAAGGTACACTGGGGACAAGAAAGCTATAAGAAATATAAAATTTTTAAAAATATCCAAATACAGGTACAAATGTAGTAACTAAAACTAAAAACTAAATGGACAGATTTAATAGCACAGTAAACACAGCTAAAGAAAATTTGGAGAAATAGCCCAAATGAAGGCCAGAAGAAATTACCCAGATTGCAGCACAGACATAAACAGATGGAATGATGGATAAGAAATAGAAATGCGTGGATAGGACAAAAAGTTTTGACATTAGAGTTTCAGAAGGATATTTGGAGTGGGACAGAGACTATATTTGAAGAAGTAATGGCTGCGAAATTTTCAGACCTGACGGAACATTTCAATCCTCAGATTCAGGTTGCCCAACAACCCTAAATGGATGGATAAGAGGGAACCCACATGTAGACACAACTGAATAAAATTGTACAACACAAAGGCAAAGATCTTAAAACCTGGAACCTGTCTTCCAAAGAGCTTGCAAACAAGCTAGATGAGCTGCTATATTCTCTACACCAAAGGACTGCAGAAGACAAATGGAATAGTATCCTCAATGTCTTGCAAAAAATAATTGACAACCTCGACTTGTACAACCAGAAATTTAAAAAAAAGTGAAATAAAGATATTTTCAAATAAACTAAGAAAGTTTACCTGTACAGGACCTGTATTAAGAGAACTTCTAAAAGATGCACTATACTGTAGGTAAAAGGTAGGTTAACAGTGGGTGGAAAGCATGGTGTGCAAAAATAAGTAAATCTGTAAAAGCAGTAAATAATCAGGTGAATCTAAATGAAAATGGCTGTATGAAACAATAATAATTATGTCTTAAGGAAATACACAGGCAACAAAAGAACTTCAGTATGTGACAACAACAGTACAAAAATGGTGTATGGGGTGATAAAAGGTAAGAGGACCATGAGGTCCTTGTGCTATCTTGGAAGAAGTAAAGGTAGGGTAACCCGAAAAGACTCTAATAAGTAAGTATGCTATAATTTCCAGAAGAAGCCCTATTAATACAATAGGAAATAGCACCTTCACTTCCAGAAGAGAAAACCTTAAATAACTGAAAATGACCCAAATGAAGCCAGGAAAGGTAAGTAGTAGGAATTTAGAATGCATGAGATGAATGGAATATGAAAAGTAAGGTCTGGATCTAACCCAGCGTATTGGTAATTTCTTTAAACACAAATGGAATAAATGCTTAGTTAAAACAGAAAGACTATCATACCAGATGTTATGAGGGAATGAAGCCCTTAAAAAGATGTTGATTTCCTGATCCCTAGTACCTGTGAAATGTGACCTTATTTGAAAATAGTCTTTGCCAAATATCCAGCTAGAGTGGGGCCTTGTCCAGTATGGCTGGTTCCCTTGAGCACAAGAGGAAATGTGGACTCGGAGTCAGACAAATAGAGATGAAAGATACTGAGAAGAAATAGTGAGAAGCCACTCATGAGCCAAGAAAAGCCTCCCATGATCAGAAACGAGGAGAGAGACATGGAATCAATTCTTTCCTAAAGAACGCAGAAAGAACCAATACTAGCGGCACCTTGATTTTAGACCTCTGTGAGATGGTAGGTATCAGTTAAATCATCCAGTCTGCTCTATTTCATTACAGCAGCTTGGCAAAGTTTTTTTCTTTTTCTCTTCTTCTTTTTAAAATCATGCTCTCCTCTCCTCCTCCCCCCTGCTATAAACTGAACATTTGTATCCTCCCATAAGCTTGTATGTTGAAGCACTGACCCTCAATCTGTGGGAATTTAGAGATACTAGGAGGCCATTGGGAGGTAATTAAATTTAGATGAGCTCATTAGGGTGGGACCTCCATTGCAGGATCAGTGTCCTTAAAAGAAGAGAAAGAGAGACCAGAGCTTGTTCTCATTCTATGCGTGAGTGCACGATGAGATGATTTCTGATTAACTTATTTTTGCACATCATGCTTTCTACCCACCGTTACCTACCTTTTCCCTACAATGTAATGCATCTTTTAGAAGTTCTGTTAATACAGGTCCTATACAGGTAAACTTTCTTAGTTTATTTGAAAATATCTTTATTTCACGTTTATTTTTAAAAAAAAATTCTGGTTGTACAAGTCTAGGTCGTCAAGTATTTTTTGCAAGGCATTGAGGACACTACCCCATTTGTCTTCTGCAGTCCATGAGCGAGGAACACTGACCCCACCAGTCTTTCATCTTGGACTTCAAGTATCATTCAGCTATAAAGAAAGATAAACTCGGGCTTTTATAGGTAAATGGATGCAAAGAAAGACCATACCCATAAGTGAAATAAATTAGACCTGCATGTGTAAACACTGTATTATCTCCCTAGTGTAAGAACCTGAAAGGATAAATAAAATTGGAAAGATACAATAGATATTGTGAAAGGGCAAGGAAGTGCTCAAAGGGAAGGAACAACTGGATTGAGGGAAAGGAGAAAAGAAAGAAAGATGGAAGGGAAAAAAAAAATATATATATCCAAGGATAGCTGGGATAATTGTACTGCTGATTTCTATTGGTTTATTGAAAGAAACAGTTAATGCTTAAATTTTTTGACCAATTTTGCATGCTTATACCTGGCAATCTGAGCAACTAATTAGAAGACAACAATAGGCAATATAACAACCATTATTGAATGCCTATCATCTTGTTTGGTGAAATTCTGTATCGTTTCTGATGTTTTTTATTATTTTTTAAATCCTCTTTAAAATAAAAACAATTTAAAAAACAGAATAAATTTCTGCCTTTAAGCCCCCAAGTGTACGGTCTCTGGCATGGCGGCCAAGCTGACTAGCGCCAATCCCCCCAACTCCCCCCACCCCCCGCCTGACTTGGGGAAGGACAGCTTTGCTCAGGCTCTGCCTGCCACTTTCTTTGCGGACACATTTCTCCCTTAGACTCAAACTTTTTCTTCATACTAAACTCCCTCAGACTTCTCTGGAATTGCTGCAGTGGAGTAGAGTTAGGATACATTAAATAATTTACCACATTTAACCTTAGACTTTAGTAAAAAAAGGAAAAAACTTGCCTAGTAGAAATGAAAAGTGGTTCCAATAACAAGTTTGTGGCCAGTGACCTAATTCCATTCCTAGGCATCAGCCCACAATTGGGTCCAATCATACCTCTCTGGTAGGTACAGAGGAAGGAGATTAAACACTTAATACCCAAGAGCTGAGAAGGCCAATATCGTTTGGCCTTGAAGACTGTTTTGGTCAAATCTGGGGTCCTAATTAAATAATCTTTGCACTAATACTTCCCTAGGAAAATAAAGCTGTCCAAAAACAATCACTATGGGCATCACAGTGAAGTCAGAGAATGCTTGGAGATGGGTGATGGGTGCAGAATGTACCTTTCAGAGATACAGATGTGGTGGGGGAGGATGGGAGTGCCAGAACTTTCTCCAGCCTGCTCTGGGTGGAGCTTCACCTTTGCCTCCAGAGAGGAGCTGAAACTCATGAGGAGGCAGGCCAGGCTGCTGCTCTGCCTGAGTGGGGAAGCATGGTTTAATTTCCTCCTAAGCTAAACAGGAAACAAGGACACTGCTCTCCATGGGTACCAGGAGGAAGAAGGCAATAACCATGACCCGATGAAGTGGAATTCAGAGGGAAATAGATGCATCCACAAGAATCACTGAATGAAATGCCGTTCACCAGGGCCTGTGATCCCAACAATCTCTAAGAGGAAGCACACATTTTAAGGAGTGCTTGGTCTGATTGGGTTTCTTACTCAGACTGGTAAGGGGGCCAAGTTCTGTACACCTGCACCATGGGATGAAAAGGATTGGCCTTGCAGCTGGCAGAAAGGACATCAGACGGGTAGCTACAGGCATCTTTTGCCCAGCAGAACTCTGAGCAGCAGGGTGCTGGTGATGGCTCATATTAGTAAGACATGAATGCTGAATTTTTAGGAATAGGGCAAGCTGATTATTAAACCCAGTCATTAGTAAAAACTGCGGTGTATAAATTTGCAGCTAAGTAGCAGTGATACCTACTCAAAACTCAACACCTTCTAGTTAGTTTGCTTTGCATCTTTACTGCCACAAGACAGTGGTGCTGAGGGTCTTTCCCCAGCCCACGATCAGGAATCCCACAGTTGGTGGTGCAAAATTGGCCATGAGGTGAATCTGTTCACCTTGGAATCTGGTGAATGCTACCAGGTAGGACTGGATTTAGTATTGTGCTTATTTGTAGACTTAAAGTGATGAAGAAAATATTTTAAATGCTGATTAAATGTAAAAAGAAATTGTGTCATGTCCATAGCTGTTGCATTATGAATAGCACAAAAAACTAAAATTCTTTTTTGTTTTCAAAAGCTACTATCCAATTCACAGTCTTGGCCAATAAGATGGAAATTCTACTGGCTGGAGACATTGCAACCAGTTCTACCTACAGGAAGGCAGCACGGGTTTGTCTTTGAAAGACCCTCCTGTCTCTTTAAAAAGACCTTGGTCTTCTAAGTCATGAAATGCAAGAACATGTTTCTGTGGATCTTGGTGAATCTTAGGCTAAGAACCCACACCAAGCAGCTGATTCAAACTAAAGCGCTAAAAGTTCTGTTTGAGAACGAAGAAGGGAGGGGCTCGTCACACAAAAACATGAATATATGATTTTAAGAAGTTCTTGCTCTCAGAGTGGTGGGTGAGTCTAGAGTCTGGCAATGTGGCAGCAGGCCGAGACTGACAGTGCAACGGCCCTGAGGGCTCCTGCAAACCCCAGAGGATCCACAGGGCCACCACGTAGCTTGTCCTCTCTGCCCACAGTTCACTGGTGTTCTCCTCAGAGACGCAGAGAAGCGTGAAATGTGACCATTGTTAACTCCGCGTGGATCTTGAGGAGACAAGCTCGAGCCCAACTTAGAACCAGAGAGAACTCCCACAGGCGCAGAGGCACGGAGGAAAGTGACAGATTTCACCAGCACAGACCTAGGACACACTGGGACAACAAGGTATGCTCAGAATCTCTGGGTGCAGGGCCCACTCAAGGGTCAAAATCACATTATTTCTGTATGATAATATTATTAATATCATTATAATGTTATTATTGATACAAGAAACTACAATTTTATGAGTTTACAACATCAATGTTTCTGTTTTGCTGTTCTCTGTTTTTAACATATTACCATCATGTTATAACAATGATTATTACTATCCTGTCAGGGTCCAGCTGGGTGTGCAAGCTTCTCTCCCCAAATACCGTCGCCTTCCAATGTAAGGCTATGAACTGCCAGAACCGAGCCTGTAAGAAATGTATTCATAATGAAGGTAGATAAGACTCTCATTTCACTTGGTCAGGATTTTTCTTTTTAACAACTTCTGGCTCCCCAGCTGTGTCCCAGATAGACAAAATTGCCAAATTAGTGGCCATTTGGTAAATGGAGTGAGACTGCACAATTTCCTTGCTGGCTTTTCCACAATTAAAGTCCTTTCGTTAGTGGTAAAATGGGTGTCAGGGTCTAGGAAATTGTCAAAAGAAAACTAGGGAGATTGAATATGTTTCTGACTTTATTTTGCCAACTAAGAACTTCTAAAAATTTATCAAATCCTATCAGCAAACAATATTGATTAAAACGATATTTTACCACCTAAAAAAATAGGAAGCAGATATATTTGAGAATAAAGGACCATCCTTCAAGTGGGGTCATGTTGGCTTTTTGAAGACTTCCAAATCGTCTTTACTTTTCTCATGTCATGATCGATGGGTGGAGGCATCATGCCAACCACATGGAATTATTCTAGGACACTAAGCTCATGGTTTGCAAAGCTGTCCAGAAGCTCTTGGTTTGAAGCAATTTCCATATATTTTCTGAAATGTATAAGAACAGAATCCCCTCCCCCACCAGAAAAAGAGCTATGGCCTATTGTTCCAAGAAAAGAAATCCTGTGAGGAAATGCAAACAGACCTGCTTGCTCTCTGTGGGGCCTCTACTGTCAGGCAACCAACCCAAAAGCCTTTGTCCTGGGCTGAAGACTATCTGTATGTCAAGAGCACTGAAAACTGCCCTTTTGTAGGAGACAGGAAAATTTCAGGATCAGGTCCATTCCAGGGCAAATTTCCATTCTCTCTGGCCCCAGAAATGCTGTGTCTGTTGGTAATTTTCATTTTTGAGTCACAGCCCCCAGGGGAGTTGGAAGAGAGCCAAATAGAAGAGTGAGTTTTTCAGTGTGTTTCCTCAGAGCCTGGACTCACTCCCTGGGTTGCAGACAGAAAGGCTGCCCGGCTCCAGCCCTTCAGGTGCAATTCCCAGATGCCAGCCATGGCACAGGTACAGTGACAGCTGCCCTAGCACTCCTTCAGAGATACAGTTCTGAGGCTGGCATGCCAGGAGCAAAGGAGGTTCCCTTTGTTAGAGAAACAACCAGTGATGGAGACTTTACCTCATGAGTTGCCTGAGTAAAAGCTGTTCTAAAAACTTTGAGTAACCAGTCTTCCCTCTGCTGTTTTTACTTTCTAGCATTTGAAAGAACTGGGAGAACCAAAAGAAGAAAGATCAAATTCATTATCAATTCTTCCAGTAGCTTTTTCTACTGACCTGAAATAATTGCCATACATTTTCTTAAATATATGAAAGTTCATTACCAATTTGCATTTTTGCTTCAGTATTCAAGTCTTTAGGTGGAAATGAAACATGGTTGCAAGAAAAATCAGTGGGAGAAGACTTCTGAAACACACTTTCCAGTGCCAGAATGGCCTGTGGAGAACAAGCTTTGTACTCTTTCTTTCCTAGTAGCCCCTTGAAAACTCATCTTGGAGAAGGAACTGCCTGCTCCTCGGGTTTGGCCTGGTTTGGGTTGATGCATTTACCCTGGAGGCTCGATTCCCCACCCTTGGCCTCTTTGGAGCATTGTTAATTCCTAAAAGGTTCACAGGATTTTAATCTTGCCTGATGTGCTTCCTGTAGCCAGACTTGATGTCAGCACCTTTTATACGTGGGGAAACTGTGAATTAGCTCCCAGAATTTGCCTTGAGTCAGAGTCAAGGCTGTCTGAGAAGGCTCTCCTCCGTCCTTTGATGTTACGTGGTTAACGTTAATGATTAATTTCAGTATCTCGGCAGCATCATCTGCTTCTGCTGAAATCATTGACAAAGGAGCTCTGGAAAGTGGCCTTGCGAACCCCCAAGGAAGAACAGGAGAAAGCGTGGCGTTTGAAGCACTGACTTGAACCTTCACGGTGCAAGTTTTAGTAACATGTGTTTAGCTCTGACCCCCAAATCTGCTCTCCTCGCAGCCTCCCCATGTGCTGTCACCTGCTTTCTCTTCTTGTGAAAATGCACAGGCCCGACGGAAAGCACAGTAACAGTGGGACCTCAGTCACTCGCCTCACAGTGACTCATTTCTTACCCTGGGTTTGCCAAGCTCCTCCTCCTCTTTCTGCGCAGGTTGCCCTGCATTCTGCCCAAGCTCCCACGTGGCCCAGCCTAGTACCACCCTGGAGAAGGTGATGAGGGCGCTGTACCTGGTGTCCTGGTTTCCGCCCTCTTTTCTTTGGGATCTTCAGTGCTGGTAGAGAGGCAGCAGAAGCAGAGAAAAGGCTGTGAACTGGCATCTTCCCAGGCGCGGGGTGAAGGGGCGGCCGCCCTCGCTTCCTCCCTGTGACCCCCTGGGCCTGCATCTCCGCGGGTGCCAGTCTTACAGAGTGCGGTGACAGCGTGCTCACAGGCGGAGGAGGTGCTAAGAATGAGTCCAGACACAAAACAACACAAAAAAGAAGTGTTTGTGTGGGTGTGCAAGGCCCATGCAGACCCGCTTTGGTGACCTAGGAACTATGTACTCCCTGCTGTAGGGACACCAGCCGTTGGAGAGCCAGGTACCATCGGGGCGGTGGCCTCGGCCTCTGGTGTCATTTGAAGAAGAGTAACTTCCCAGGGGCCCAGAGAGGAGGGGAAGGTACTGGCTGGCTGGGGAAGGGAATGGATTCCTGGTTCTAGAGGACAAATGTCACCTACAACAAGATGGCAAGACAACTTCAGGTCTCAGCTTCTCAGTTCAACTTTGGACTATTTTGATAATTGTATTCGATAAACACAGCTGTTCTTTGCATTTACACCTTTCCCTTTGATTGGATTATAAATTATTATAATCTCTTTTTCCCTTGAGAGAAATTTAACAGTGTAAATCAAATGTATTTAAAGTTGATGTTGTCCTTAGATCAAAATTCAGGCAGAGATTTATAGAGAGAAGTGTTTGTTTTAATGTTAGAACTGGAAAAATAAAATGGATACAACGCAAGTAACAAGTAAGAAGGGAATTTGCTAACATACCCAAAGAATGAAAAATCAGCTGGTTAAGAGCCATTAACAACCCTCTCTGAATGACACGATATTGAGTGAAAGAAGCATTTCAAATTGTGCATAACAATGATATCAACTACGTAAAATTTGTATGATTAAAAAAATAGACAGACACATGCTAAAATGTTACCCAGTCAAAGAGAGTGGGATTTGCTCACCACATACAGTCCCGCGCAGAGATCCTTTGCATGCTGTCATAATCTTTAACAATATTTCTTAGGCAGAAATGCCTCAGTGCTGAAGCAAGAGGCAACCGATCAACCCTGACCCAGGGGACATAGTGTTATCATGAACTCAGGGGTCAGATTTTCCAGCATGTTCATGAATATGATGAGCAAGGCAGACTTTAGACTTTCATTCAGGGGTGAGGTCAGGCGATTAAAGTCATTGGTAAGGATTACTGAAACCTTCCGATGAGAACGGCTTATGCTCAAAAGGCTGTAGGAGGAGTTGGGCAAGATGACGGGAGAAGTCCACACACTGTTTCCTTGCAGAGTGGATAAAAGCCCAGGCCCTTCCCAGCTCTCCATACAGTTTTAATTACACATAGACATAGAAAGATTCAAATAAAGAAAATAATATTTTTATTTTACTTCTACACTCTACATTTACTTCTACAATTTATTTTACTTCTACATTTTTATTTTACTTCTGACCTTCTACTTATACTCTTAAGTAAGACTTGAGATAAATAAAACACCATCCCATTACTGGACAGACGCATATTTTTAAAACGTCCTTCTCCCCTAAGCTATTCTTATACATCAAGTGCGCTCAGCCTAAAATTTCAAACTAACTTTAGGAAAAGAATAGGCGGAGCGAAGCCAGGGAGGGAGACTTGCTTGGCGGCTGCTGCGGTGTATCAGCATATGTAAAGCCACAGTGATGACAGCAGTACTGTAGGGCAGTGGCCAAGGGGTCAGCGAAAAAGCCAGCCCAGAAATTAGGTATCTAACAAATTCCCACGTTAAAAAATTTGGAAACATTTCATATCAACCTAGGCTTCTAGCAGAGTTGAGAGGGGCAGGACAGGAAAATCACAAGGTCTTCACCACACACAGCAGAACAAGCTAAACACACAGGACTCGTGTTAGAAAGCTACAAGCAGGTGCGTTTCCAGGTTTGTAGAGAAAGCATGGGGGAGTGAGGCTGGAAACAGGATCAGCACTCTCTGCGGTAAGTAAAAGCTCTGAGAGTAGGTAATACCGCATCTCTGGTCTCCGCTGGATTTTATTAACTTTCTTTCCTTCTATTAACTGCATGGAATGGGTCCCTGACCCTGGTGTAACGGCCTTGCTCACTGTCCTTTCAAACGCACAACTGGAACCTTCTATCCTGGGCACCACACTGAAATCACTGTGTGCCAATCGGCGGCACTCTGCCAACAACCTCATGTGCACCTAATACCCACTGCTCTGCAGGCTGCTGGGGCTGTATGGGAGGCTATTTCACTGATAAAGATGCACCTGTCTAAAATCCAGCTCTGCCCAAGGCAGCCTGAGTCTTCCTGCTTCGGAGACCTCCTCTCTGCACACTGGGGTCTCTCAGCTCCTTCAGCTCTTGTCAACTGACCACCTCCTTCGTCAAGGTCTGATGACATGACGATCAATACAGGGTCTCCTGTCTTCTGCATGTAAGTGATTTCTGCTCTTTCCTGAGGCTGGGTATGAGGTTTCACACCTCACTCTGCTCTTTAATGTGGTTGGGTCAGCAAGTACTCATGATGGTCCTGACACTCGTGCCAGTGGGGCCATCACTATGAAGTTTAGCCATCTCACATAGGCTGGTGACTCATGACTGAAGTCAAATGTGTTCTTTCCTATTTTAAGATTTTGAGCAGGAATGTATTTATTTGCACAGAAATAGGCTCCATATAAATAGAACATTTCAAAAGCCAACAAAACCGTATCATACAAGAATTGGGACAGCTATATGATCTCATAAATCTGAGAAAATAAATTCCCTTAATATACATTTTCCCCAGTTCTGACACTAAAACATAGCTAATAGAAGCCAAAACCAACACTTATGTGAGCTCAGATTTTGCTGTCTGATGCTATTCTTCATATTCACTTTATACTATAAATAAAACAAAGACTCCTTAAAGATAGACAATTTCATATCTTAGGTTATATTAGTTTGCAATATTTGATTATTACCAGAATAAGGATGGTTTTAAGGGTGTCAGGGGTGTTGCCAAGGGGATAAAGCAAGTTATAATAACTTGTGAATCAACCATATTAATGGTAGTGATGTGTTAAAATGGAATAAACGGCTTGTGAAAAGCAGTGAGTTCTTTTTGAAACTCTTAAGTCTTAGATAAGGTGCAGCAAACTACAGTTGTAATAATTTTAATATAACAGGAAGTTGAATAGAGTAAAATATAATTTATTTTTATTTTAGTAAGTGTAGGAGAGCTACATATAGTTATTTAGCTCCATAAATTAAGTACTAGTACGCATTTGTCTTCATATGTCTAAATAGAAAAGAATAAATATGAAGAAATTGTAAATATGTCAACCTGTCCTAGGAAAATGAGTTGATCTAGGAACAGAAAGGACCGACCAGGCAGAAAGAAGATTCAGTAGAATGCGCAAAAGAATAAATCTAGCCAGGTATGGTGGTATGTGTGTGTAGTCTCGGAATTCTGAGGGCTGAGGTAAGATGATTTCAAGTCTGAGGCCGATCTGGGCAATTTAGTGACTTAGTGAGAACCTGTCTCAAAAAGAAAACATAAAACAAACTTGGAGGCATAATTCAGTGTGAAGGCCCTAAATTCAGTCCCCAGTACTGTTGCAGCAAAAATCAGAAATCGGGTCAAACTCCGCAGGGGATCCAAAAACTCATTCAGAACAAATGGAGTTTTAATTAATTTTAATTTAGGATCAATTTGGACCGGTCATTACCCCCCATTCCCGACCAGAGAATGTGGCCCTTAACTGCCTTTGTTCTCACCTTATATACATTTTTGGTTTCCATGGTAATAGATTGGAATGTCTAGGCCTGGCCATAGTTGTTTACCTTGCACCATGTGACCAAGTCAGGCTCTGGCCATAATGATATATATACTTTAACAATTCAGGCAAGGAGAAGAATTCCAAGACAAAGTCAGAACTGCAAAGTTAACTATTTACAATCCTTTCAGGATGTTTCTCAAGACACATTTTGAGGCTTGTCTATCTTAAAAGGTTGTGCTAAAAGTCACTGCCCATTACAGTACTACACACACACACACACACACACACACCCCACATGACGAAATGACGAATCTGCCGGATGTCTTTAGAGGAGTTCCAGTGTGCAGACTGTTCCTTCAGTCTATAGGAGGTGAAGCTGTAGATGCGCCCAGTAAGTACACGGAGACTTCAAGGCCTTACCCTGACTCCAAATGTGGAACCTTCCCTGCCTCTGAAAGGACACAACAGCCAGAGCGACAGTCAGCCAGGAGTCAACCACTCCAGGGGAAGGATGGAAGATACAAACCGGGTAGGGAGAAAGGAACAGTGACACGGGAAACACCCATCCATGCCACAGGGTTTGAGAACGTTAGAGTTGCCGGCAGGATGGAGAGCAGCTCCTCAGCAGTGTGGCAAGCTTACCCGCTGGGCAGCTGCTCAGCTACACCTAAGCCTATTTTCTGGGGCCCACCAGTGTCCTTAGCCAACCCAGGAGGGGGAGAGATGGTTTCTCCCATGGGGGCCTGCTGGTGGCCTAGAGCTGCCCTTGCCTCAGAGCACATGGAAAGTGGGCGCCAGGCCCAGGAGGGGCCAATTGTGTCTCCTCCTTTCAGGTGTCCCTCCCTTCTTTTTAAATCAAGTCTCTGCACCAACAGGCCTTGCACTCCGTGTGGTGTCCTGAGACTCCAGGAGCTGGCATGGGAGCTGCTTCTCTCAGCCGTGCTCCGCACACAGGGGGCAGTCCCCTCATGCTAGTTCCCTGGGTCCTGTGATAGCTGGTTGTGTTTGCTCGCCATGAGGTGCTGGCCTCAGCTTGTAGGGCAGGGCTGGCCACGGCGAAGTCGGGATCTAGCACCCTCTCTGCTGTGCTAGGTCTCCACCAGCAACTGCCTCTCCTGTGGCTCCAGTTTCTGCCCAACAGGCCCACAGGGTCCCAGTCTCTGCTGTGACCTGGTCCTGGCTTCTGCTGCACCTCCCCCCCCCCCGCCCCTGGAGCCTAGGAGTAATGGCAACTGCAAGGACTATGGTTGAGTGCCTGGCCTCCTGTATTGGCTTTTCTGTCACTCTATTGCTGTGACCCTAAGCTAAAACTCCAATGACTTACACACTAAAGAGATTCCCCAGTTAAACCCCACAGACATACATGGAAGAGACAGCAGCTGCCTGCCCTTTTGATAGTCACTAATGACCCGGCAGAATGGGGAGCTTGTAAGAAAAGCTCTTCTGGGAATGTCCTCTCTCTCCTGCTCTGAAGGGTTGGAGTCTGCCTTTCTGTGGCTATGCCTGTGGGTATGGCTACAGGCAGAATCCATGGTTTGTGAGAGGGGCCTGGAGGACAGAAAAGATATGATGCTCTCTGCCAATGACACGGTCAGCAGACTTATGGGTAAGAAAAAGGAGAAGGAGTGAGCACCAAGATAAATACTGAAATTTTCACAGCAGCACATGCAGGATGCTATTGTATGTTCCATGAGCAAGACACATGCACAAATACATACCCGTTATACATGCACACAGTACACACATGCACAGAGTACACACATGCACAGAGTACACACATGTATATGGCACACATGTATACAGAACACACATGCTTACAGTACACACATGCATACAGAACACACATGCATAGAGCAAATACATGCATAAAGTACACACATGCTTATAGTATACACATGCATACAGAACACACATGCATAGAATAAATACATGCATAAAGTACACACATGCTTACAGTACACACATGCACAGAGTGCACACATGTATATAATACACACATGCATACAGTGCACACATGCTTACAGTACACACATGCACAGAGTGCACACATGTATATAATACACACATGCATACAGTACAAACTTGTATACAGTACACACATGCATATAGTACACATATTCATCCAGCACATGTATACAGTACATACTTGTATACAGTACACACATGCATACAATACACATGTGCATACAGTACACACATGCATGCAGCACATGCATACAGTACATACTTGCATACAGTACACACATGCATACAGTGCACACATGTTTACAGTGCACACATGCACACAGTGCACATATGCACACAGTACATACTTACACACATGCACACATGCACACAGTAGTCCCTTTCATCCACAGGTGAGCTTTCTGGGGTTTCAGTTACTGATGGTCATCCATGGTATGAAAATATGATTATAGTGCAATGAAGAATGAAGATATTTTAAGAAGCAGGAGACCACATTCACATAACTCCTACTGTAAGATATGTCATAATTGTTTTATTTCATTATCATTTACTGTTAATGTCTTACTATGCCAAATTTATAAATTAAATTTTATGATAGGTAACTATGTATTGGCAAAAACAGTGCATATAGGGTTTAGTGCTGTGCACAGCTTCAGGGTGGCCTTAGAACACATCCCCATGGATAAGAGGGACCTACTGAATATGCCTACTGATGCATAATGCATCTCTGGAAGTGTTTCTGAGATGGGACCAACTGCATCTTACTGAGTGAGGAGGGGACTGGGGGTCTGGAAGCTGCAGACAGGGACTTTCCTTGCATACCATTTTATAATGGTGGGATTTTGTATGTATTCAAAAAATAAAGTCAATCAAGTTATCCTAAGTGAGTGACTCAGACATCTCCAGCTGCTGACCAGCCAGGACAGCCCACAGCACTCATGTAGAAGGTGGGTGGGGTCCGTGCTCTGGACCCTGAAAAGACTACAGATCACGAGCTCGCGTGTACGTGCTGCACTCGCCCTGTCCCTGCCCTGTGATCTGCCTAATAACCCATGGTTCAGCCCCCCAGACCAGCAACCAGGGAGGTGGGCATTTATGGCACCTGAGGCTTAGTTCTAGCACTAGTGGAAATGACCCAGGACCAGGTTCCACTACTGGCTCTACCCATCACTAACTAGTAGGTAGAAAAGTCCCTTCACCATACTGGGCCTCAGCACCCACATGTGTGTAGGTTTAGATTTCCAAACTTCCCATGAAGCAAAGTTGACAGAGTGAAAAAACAAAAACAAGAAAACAACTTTGCAGACTCAGACTCATTTACTTGGACAGCAAAAGCAAGGAAAGCACCCACTCCAGCCATGTCCCTGTCCCACAGGACAACACAGAAACCAAAGGGCCAGTGTGACTACAAATTGACAGGTGTGGCCCCTGTAGCTGAGAAGCTAATTTCATAGGTTGCAGACGAGCAGCATTATTGCCTGCAACTCAACCCTAAAGAGGGCCAGGAGAAAAGCTGCACAACTCCTCAGCGCCAGGAGGCCCTGGCGAACGGCAGCCTCCTAGACAGGGATGCAGGGGCCGAGGAGCTTAGAGCAGCTCCTCACCAGTCTCCCTCCAGTGCTCTGGAGGGACCACAGGCTCTGCCGAGACTTAGGTCAGCTGTGACCAAGCCTTGCCCACATGGCCTGTGTGGAGATGTGGACGGTGCTATGCTGAATTGGGTCCCCTGTGCCCATCTCCTGGCTTTAAAGCTAAACACTTCATAGGGGAAGACAGATTCTCCAGTGTGACAGGGCAAAAGGATGAATTGTATTTTAAAGATGGGAACCAAAAAGCCCAGGATGCTCAAAGAGAAGAGGTCCTGAGGACCGAGCTTTTGGGGGACAAAACAGTCGAGGGACAGTCAGGACACATCAGGTCTTTGCAGCCTGGTACTTCCTTGCTCCTGGCACTAGAGGACATTTAAACTGGAGGTTTCCCATGTGCAGCCCCTGGAGCCCTGCTTCCCCTAATCCTAGCTCATTCCAGAGGTGGTCATGGGCTTGGACAAAACAATGAGGCTGACCTGCTTCTGACCAGAAGCAAAGATACAATGAGAACTCAAAGTGCAAGCTGCACTGAAACAGGTCTCAGGAGTTGGGTGTGGTGGGACATGCCTGTAATCCCAGCACTTGGGAGGCTGAGGCAGGAGATCATTGTGCATTCAAGGCCAGACTGGGCTACCAAGTGAGATCAACTGAACTGTATATCATGACCCTGTCTCAAAAAGACAAAAAAAATGAACTCTCTGCCTACCCCTATATCTTTGAGATTTTTTACCTACTTTCTCTTCCAGTAGACTTAGTGTTTCTGTTTTGATATTTAGATCTTTGGTCCATTTTGACTTTAGTGCACGGTGATAGACATGGGTCTAGTTTTAGTCTTTGGCATGTGGAAAGCCAGTTTTCCCAGCACCATTTATTGAATGGTGCTATCTTTCTTCCAGTGAACATGTTTGGCCCCTTTGTCAAAGATAAGGTGGCTGAGTGCATTTGTAGCTGTGTCTGCATCTTCTAATCTATTCCATTAATCTTCAGGTCTGTTTTTTTCCAGTACCATGCTGATTTTATTACAGTAGCTTTATAGTATAATTTTAAGTCAAGGATTATGATGCCTCATGCCTTTCCTTTGTTGCCCAGGATTGCTTTTGCTATTCTAGTCCTCTTCTAATTCCAGATGAATTTTAGGAATGTTTTCTCTAGATCTGTGAGGTATGCTAATGAAGATGACAATATGCAATATAACAATCATTGGTGAATTCCTAAAAAAAAAAAAGGCAAACAAAAAACAACAGGTCTCAGGAACCTGTAATCCCCCAATCTGTGCAGTTTTGTCTAAGGACATTGACCTTTGCTGAGCTTTTCCAAAGACAGTGCTATCCCCTCTCTCCTACAAGCATGTATTCCTGCCCAGGATGTGAGTTAGATGGCATGTCTAGTCCTTGGCTAGACCAAAAAGAATCACTTTCAAAGAGTTGTGTTGCTCAGAGAAGCAGTTTTTCCAAGGCCCCCTCTCATAGCTCAGTCTGGAAACAGCTGCACAGAATTTTTCTGTTCTATATCCTTCCTTGTGCTGTAATCATAGCACCTACAACAGGTCATTCTATTTATCTGCACCCATTTCTAAGTCTTTCAACACACTTGAGCCTTTGAAGGAGGCTTGACATCTAGACCCTTGTATCCTCACCCTGTTCAATGCTTGCACATCTTAGGGACTTAGGCAGTTGCCCACCAAATGAATGGATACATGGATGGATGAATGAATGACCATGACCTGCCCCTCCTCCAGTACTCTCCCCACCACCCAGCACTGAGGTAGCAGGATCCAGCCCACGGCATTTGCCTTTATTTGTTAGCAGGGGCTCCAGACTCAGAACTCCACCCACAAAATGCTCAGTAGCCACTTTTAAACAGCAAGGCAGTGTACTGCATGCTGCCAAAATAGGTCTTCACTGGCTTTGTCTCTTTTAATCTTTCCAGTGGTTCTGAGATAGGGATTGTTGTCCTTGGATCATAGAGGAGGAGCTGAGGCCCCGAATAGTTGCAAGAGATCACCTTTCAGTGGGTAGAACTCAGATCCCACCCCAAGGACCATTTCATGAATCCCTGCAGCTGTCTCCTTGAGCCAGCCCTGGATAGAATCCATGGAGCCCGCCATGGAGCCGGATGGGGGACAGAAGGAAAACTTGACCCTTTAACCCCACCTCCATGTCTCCATCTGCTAAGTGAACATTGAGGTGGTATAAGATATCGCAGTATCTAGTCTCAAGAAGATATCCCAGTATCTAGTCCCAGTATCTAGTCTCTGTAATTGGACAGCAATTACAGAGTCAGTGCCCATGACATACACAGCTAATCTGGATATCCCTGTAATATGTTTGTGGTGCATGATGATTACATACATTCATCGTGGGGAGTTGGTCATGTACATAACACACCCTAATTTTGTTATTTCTTTCCCTTGCCCTCCTTCCAGATATTTGCCAAAGATTGTTAAAGAGTAGCTGCAGGCAGCACTCCTGGAAGGTGCTTGTCTCTGTGAAGGAGATGGTAGCCAGTGACTTTGTTACTCTGTCCCTGACCCTGCATACCAAGTCTAAGCAAAGGTGCTTTACAGGGCTACAAGTTCTTCTTTCTTTTTTAGCAGACCACAACTTCCTGTTTTGTTCTCTATTTATACTTTATTTACATTTAGTTGGAGAAAGCACTGGTGGTTTGGTGTTTGGGTTGTTTCTACTTCCATCTTTATCTATGAAACAAACTTTCTTTTCAAGATGAATTTTTGTGATATAAACCAATGATTTATATCACAAATGACCTAGATTCTTTTCAAATATCTTGCTAAGAAATAGCCTTGAAACTTCAACTATAAACAACAGGTTCAAATAACATCCATCCCAGCGCTCCAAGTCAGCACCTGAGTAGGAGTCCTCTTTCCAGTGTTGGGGATTTGGGAATTCCTCAGCGGTTCCTTAGTTGGTGATCTTTCCCACATAAATGTTTTACAGATTTTTCAGATCCACTGGGCATTTACTCTGAGTCCAGAAATGTGTGCTTATGCTATCTTCATTATGATACTTTTTGGAAAGTACTGAAATATCTAAGGTTCTTTGTCAGAGCTATATAATGAGATGTGGCAACTTAAAGTTTGCCCCAGAGGCCTCACTGGATAAAAGGATACATTGCCTTGGGCCCACAACTAGCAGGATACAGCAAGCAACAGAAAATGAACACTGGAACCGAGGTCCTCACCTCTTGTGCAGGTCAAGAAAATATTCATTTTAGAAGTGAAAAGCAAGAGCAAGTGTACAGTTATCTTGAAACTGACACTGCCCCTCTGTGTTTGGTAGCTGAACGCTTTGCTTCCCAAACAGACAAGGACCATGTTCCTCCAAGGATCACAAGAGCTGCTTTGAGAACCAGGGGCCAGTAAGTGGAGTGACAGAGTGGCCTTGGGCTTCTGTGTTCTGAGCTGTCAAACTGAAATCCAGTACTTTCCAGCTCCCTATCACCAGGCTACCATAAAGATCCCATGGGAAAATGGCCAGGAGTGATCTTGTGATCTATAGATCCCTATAGGATATAGTTACTGATATTCCCAGGCAAGTAGTAATATTCTTTTGTTCTCTTTGCAGAAAACAGAGTCAACAGAAACTCCTGTTTCCTGATCATCTTGTTTGTAGCATCTCAAAGACGGCACTGTCTTGGTTACTTTTCTCTCATTGCTGAGACAAAATACCTGATGTCCAAAATTAAGGAAGGAAAGGTTTATTTAGCTCACAAGTTGTGGAGGTTTCAGTCTGTACTTGTCTGGCTCCAAGGTAGAGTGGCACATGTCAGAGAGCAGCTGTTGATGGTGGCGGAAGACAGCAAAAGCAACAAGAGCAAAAAGGGAGGCGTGGCAGAGGGAAGAGCAAGCTTCTTTTCCTCCCTTACATTGTATGCAAAATACCTGCCCTGGGGCAGGTGTAGCACTCACACCCACAATCCCAGCATTGGACCATGGATCAATCATAAACTCTAGAAGCCTGGTCCATGACTCCATGAGGCTTTGGGGGGACACCCAGACACAAACCATAACAAGCACACAACAAAAACCATTTATACTTGTCAAACCAAAGAAACAAACCCAATACATCCAGACAGTGCCACACCCCTGGTGATTTCCTGCAGAGTTCGCAATAGTCCAAGCTCCTGTCCAGACAATACTTGCCTCATGGGGTGAAGTTGCTAGCTGTACCCTGCACCAGGATGGGTTGGGAACTCTCTAGACAGCTTGGAGGGTAAAAGGAGAGGCAGGTACTAGATGTCCAGCACCATCACCAGCTGCCTCTGGACATGTAGTCATCACTTACCCACTCACCTTCTCTTCCTATCACCAGGAAAAATCCCACGGTCTTCAATATTAGGAATTCAGGGTCTGGGAATACACTGGGGTTGAGCAAGAAGCCCAGGAAACTCACACCCTTGCATGGTTTTCTCCGCCTTACAAGAAGGAAAACCCAATGCAGCTGAACTCAGTTCTGATCATCATGGGTTACAAAGGCTTCTCAGTGGTCCTGGTCAGTGCAGTCACAGCACTGTCCCAGCAAGGTGAGGGTGGGTAGGTCACTATCTCTTCAGCCAGTATCTCCATATGGCCATCCTCACGCAGACCATTGCTTCTCAGGCCTCATAAGAACTATAAGACCAGAGCCAAAAATAAACTGGTAGCCTTCAAAATGGAAGCACTAGCCAGAAAAAGACCACTCTCTTTCTCCCTGCACTTGTTCCTGCAACCATCCAGTGATATGCTTGCTATTGTGCGAGGTACTGTACTGGAGACAGGAAGATGAACGCAGATGTGGCCTCACCCACGCCGTGGGTCCCCTGACTCGCCGTGGTATGCAGAGCTGTCTTCCACATCCTGGTCCATCAACACAAGCTTCTCCAGACGGTTCTCCCAGAGTCACTTTGAGCCTAGTGACACATATAGGTCACTCAAGGGTCAGCAGCCACTGGATGCACTTGGTCCACATAAGGACAGTGGCCAATCACCACAAAGACAGTCTCTGTGGACTCTTTTGCTTTGAGTCTTCCTGCATCAGAGGACCCCACCCATAGGAGGCAGGGACCAGAGTCCCCCGGCCTGTCCACTACTCCCTCAAGCCCGTGTCCCCATGCTGCAGGTACTGTCCCTGTACACAGCTACACACAGGCTCAACTCATAGCACTGACAGGCAACAGTGGAGGGGGATAAATAAGCAAATTACTGAAACATGCATGTGCAGATGCTATTTTGCTAAATTCTCACTGCAAGCCCTTCAGGTAAGTGGCACTGTGTCCGCATTATACAGAAGGTGATCTGAACAATAAGTCAAATCTACACAGCTCACAGCTCAGAAGACTCTTGGTCTTGCCAGAAGTCACAAAGTATTCAACACCCAGTCACTGTCCTCTAGCACCTGCTTAAGAAGATATGAGTTGCTGAGACCCCAGGAGAGTCACCTCCCAGGTTCTTGTTTCCAAGAAGAGGTGGCAGGTGTTGCATTTTAAAAGCCGGCTCTTCAAGACCACAAAGCCTAGAAGCCAAGCATGCACACAAACACATGTGTACACACACACACACACACACACACACACACACACACACACCCTGTCTGAGCTGGATGAGAGCTTATGTGACCTCTCAAGCCTGTCTTACAGTGCTTCTCCAGCCAGTGTGATTTAACTGACTCAAAAGACAAAAGAATACTGTGGCACACACTTGTAATCCCAAATACTTGGTGATAAGTCACAAGGCAGCTAGCCTCACCCCCCTCGTGGGAAAACTTTAACTCTCAATATTTCTCTAGTTCCCTTACCTGTTCCACTTCAGTTCCCCTCGGCCACAAAAGCTGCCCCCGCCCTCACTCGCTCTGGCAGTTCACCTGCTTGGGTCATTCTGACCTGGGCAACTCCTGCCGTTCAGGCTTCTGGCCTGGACGCCCGCCCAGCCGCTCAGGGCTCGGCCTGTTCTGGCCCAGGGACGTTTCCTTACCCCACCCCACCCCTGCCAGAAAAAAGAGCTTAAAGGCCCACGCTTTCCTTAGCTCAGGGGCTACCTTGGTCCTCTAGGTAGCCTACCACTCTGTCCCTCCCCGAATAAAGACTTCTCTTGTGTCAGAAGGTCTGGTCTGGTTCCATGTGGGGTCTCGGTTTCTATCACTTGGGAGACTGAGGCAGAAGGATCGCAAGTTTGAGCTCAGTCTAGAATACATGGGAAGACATTGTCTATAAATAAACAAACAAAGGCAGGGAAGGAGCAATTCAGTGACTCAGTTGTGGACTTCCACTTCTTGGTTCTAAAGGAGAAGTAAAAACAGGAAAAACTAATGCCTCCTTTGCGCTGCTGTCTCTCGGGTGAGACAGCAGTCAGCAAACGGGGACTTACTCTGTTAGTTTTCAGGTTTTCTCCGCTTTTCAAAGGTCTCCTGAGGCTGCACAGCACCAGCTCAATCAATTCTTCATTGGCTTTCAGTTTACCTTCTGAACATCTGTATCAGTATGAATAATTATTGGGTACTTCCTAGGCATTTGTGTCTGACTCTGAGGGCACAAAGGGACATCAGGACAAGCACGCAGACGGAAAGGCACCTGTGGCGATGCAGCTCCAGGACAAGTCCTAAGGCTCTAAGAGGGGCCGGAGTGACGGTCTCACAGAGCCAAAAAGCAAGTGGCCAAGAGTCACGCAGGAAAAACAAACTAGGATGCACCCCTGGGTACGTTCCTAATTTCCAGGGCAGGTGGAAGAAGATGGAATTGACTTGCTGCTTAAACTAGACTGGGGAGTTGGCGGGTGACAGGGGCACAGTGCTATCACCCAGGGACTGCTTTATTTGTGTTTGGTACAGAAAGGGGGTGTCTTAAACCAGAAGCAGCAGAGCTCATGACAAGGAATGAGATGCTAGGGAGGCCAGGGTGGAGACGAGACCCCAGCTCGTGGGTTTCATGAGCTCAAACCCCTGCAGGCTTGGGCAAATCCACCAGAGTGCAGCAGGGGTTTACAGCTGGGTTAGAAAATTTCCAAGGAATCAGGAAAAGAACAGAAGTACTGGAAGAGCAGAGAGGAGCACACTTTATTCCAATTTTCAAAACAGGTTGTATTATAAATGTGAATAACTGTAATCATCAGATACAAATCTGATTATCAGACAAGCTGTTAAGTGCTTATAAATGCGACCGTCACTTGTAAAGTGATGTTGGCTCCCTAGGAGCATACCTGTACTCCTCTTACGTTTAAGGCATAACCTAATTAGACATACCGAGGCCTGAGTGCAGGACAATTAGGTTGGAAATTGGGGGAATGCCATGATCATGGGGTCTCCTAATTATTGCAAAGTGTTTGACAAATCTTTCCCAGCTTACTCCACAGATCAGGTAGTAACACATGAACAGAAGGCTAAAACTACTGCGTAGAATCATAACTAAGGAGACAGCACCTAGGTTCCGAGTTGCATGGTTAGTGACAGCTCAGTCTTCAGATTGTCTCTAGCTACCTCTAGTTTTAGTTATAGTCTCCCCGGTGACATGGATGAAGATTTATAAAGCAGGCTTATCAAGTAAGCAGAAGGGACAACAAATGCTACAGATTACAGAACTGAGATTCAAAAACTTTCAGTCATGCAGACCATGGCAACCAAATGAAACTTTTAAAAGATAAGATACAGGAAGCTGAGACAGGAGGATCGCCATGCATTTGAGGCCAGCCTATGCTACACAGTGAGTCCCAGGCCAGCCTGAACTGTATAGCAAGACCCTATTTCAAAAAAAAAAAAAAAAAAAGATAAAATAGCTAAACTATCATTCCAAAAAGTATAGTAAAGATTTACAGGAAAGCTTCCAGTGTGAAAAGAATAAGGAATCTGAGTTGGTGACACACCTTATTTAGATTAGGCTGCTGAGATAAGGAAATATGGACGACTACTTTTGAGTAGACTGTGTGGTGAACTGACAACGGGTGGTCAACTTGTCATCCTCAGGCCCACCTGAGGATTGTCGCCAGCAGCATAAGAAGCAGAAATGGAGAAGAAGTGAGGCTGTTGGGAGCCACAAAATCTAGGTCATTTTATGAAAAAGCTCATGGGAGTATAGATCAGGTAGGATCCAGGTCAAAAGAAACAATAACCCCATTGTCCACAAGACATCTGGAGTTTTACACCTGTTTCTGGGGGCAAGAATTAAAACAAATATTGACTCAAAAAGGGGGAATGGAAACAGCATATGAAACTTTCCTTTGTGGAAGGGTCAGAATAACTAAGAGCAGTTAGCCAGGAAAGAGGGATTATTGCATGCGGCACCAGTGTGGAGGCCACTCACACATTATATCAACACTTTAAATTATTCACTGAAAGTACATTTATTCAGAATCCTCATCATCTAAGACTCAGTCTGCTTTGGTTTGGGGCTTTTGCAAGGGGAACCATATAATATAGGACACATATTTTAAAAGATTATTTATAATAATCACCCAAAGAATCATACAGAGAGTGCAAGAAATTTGTCCACACACTAAAGACCAAAGACTCCAGCTGAGGGCCTGGATCCTATGATAATGTCCTGTATGAACGCAGCTAAAGACCTAGAGTTCATAACAATGCCTCCCACTATTCTAACTGGAGCCCTAGAGCACACAGCAATGTCTCATGCAGGCCTGTTTCATGGATTTGAGCTGGGAAGGCCCAAAGGTCGGTGGTGGAATCTAGGAAGTCTGTGCCAGAGGGATGAAGGATCTGTGTTAGCAGGCTGAGGGATCTGCACTAGAGCCAGGAAGTGATGCTCAAAGTAAGAACCAGGGCTCCCCTGAAAAGTTCCACAGCCATCCTCAGCAACAGTGAAGCCCCGAGCTCCTCTTAGGATGAGGACAGCCGAGTTCCCATCAGGAAAGCCAACATGACAAGCTTCTCCAGGAGACTGAGCAGGGCACCATCTTCCCCTCTGGAACCAGGAAATGATGCTCAGAATGAGGAGCTCCCCCAAACTGAACCATAGCCACTCTCAGTGACAACAAGGTCCTGAGCTCCTCTGCCAATGAGCACAACCAAGTTCATCAGGAAAGCCAGCATGGCAAGGTCCTCCAGCAGAACAACCCAAGAGAACCAGCAGCTCTCTAACAGCTTCCCGACAGCTTCTACCAGCTCCCAACAGCCTCAGTTCTCCAGTTCTGTCTCTTATGCTGCTGGCGACAATCCTCAGGTGGGCCTGAGGATTACATGTTGACCACCAGTTGTCAGTCCACCACACAGTCTAACGCAAAAGTAGCTATCCATATTTCCTTATCTCAGCAACAACAAGAAGTACAAGAGATGTCATGTATAACAGCCTGAGGGTGTTTATTCTACAGGACAGGAAGCCCCTTGCATGTGCCTAGGACCCAGCACCAACACTGTAGAAATGTACAGGACAAACAAATGGTTAACACAGTGCAGCCTCCTCCTCACCAGCCAGCAGTATTTCCCAGCTCGGGTCCCATGGGATCCTACTCTTTGCACCTTTCTACCTGGGGACAAATCTCAAACTCTAAGAAGCTCAATTTAGTAAAATAAGACTAGCATAGGAAAAGAAAGATGTTGTCTCCGTTCCACTCACCAATCTCTTTTATTAAGATCTTGTTAACAGTCCCTTCTTATATTTCATGCAAGGTTTTCCAGAAGTATCATTGCTGAGACCCCAGGGACAGAGATACTTGATGAAGATGAAGCCAAAAGATATGACCGCAGCAGTGACTGTCACACAGTGGATGCTCAGGAGATGTTTATTGAGTTGGTTTGCATTGGATTGGATTGAATTGACCAGATTGAAATCCTCAGGGTAAGGCATTTAATAAACAGTCATCTAATTGAACCGGACTGGCAAAATAAATCATGGTAAATCCATAGCCTGAAACACAGTGCCTTGTTTAGCAACAATCATTCCTTGTTCCAAAGAAGCCGGAGGGGAACATCCAGGCTGCTCTGTGTGCTGACAGGAACCATCTCCAGGATTTAGTATTCCATTAGAAAGAACAATGAGAAGTAGCCAACTTGAGCTGATGGTTACTTCATTTGTATACTATCCAAGTTATATGCAAGAAAGACACATGTTTGCTTACATACTACATATACACCGTACTTACATATACTTATATTGTAGCACATTTAAAGCTTATTGATTCACATCTACCTGTGTGCATCAGATACTTGAACTCTTATACTGTACTCTTCGATACCCCACTTGATTGGTCTACTGGTTTCCTAACGCTGTCATAATCCATTGACACAAAAGGCAAATACTGAGATGATATGATATGGTAAAAAAAATTTAATTGCCACATACTTGGTGGCTTAGGATAATAGAAACTTCTCACCAGAGGCCCTAAGTATGAAATACAGATATCAGCAGTGTTGTTTCCTTCTTGGGGACCAAGCAAGAGACATCTGAAATCTGCTCCATGACATTTTCCTGGCCTCTGTCCGTTGCCAGCAATTCTTGGCATTATGTGGCCAGTAGCCATGCCACTCAACTCCTTCCGTTCCCACACGGCCCACTTCCCTCTGTGTCTCCTTAGCTCCATGTGGCCTTCTCACACTGGCCCTGGTCATTGAATTTATTGCCCACCCTAATCCAGCATGGTCCTAACTACCCATGTCTGCAAAGATTTTCCACATTCCCATTCTGGGGTTCTAGGTGGATCTGAATCTGGGAAGAGGACAGCTGTGGAAGCCAGCGGAATTAGTTTGCATCAGCCTTTCAGTTGGAAGAAATACTGTCTCTAACCTTATCAGGTACAGTGGTGTGTTAATTAGCTCCCATGCGCATTTCAGCAGAAGTCTTTTGCTATCATGTAAAACCATTTTCCATCTATAGCTGTTGAGGAGGTAAGACATCTAGTCACCTTTCTTGTAATATCGTTATAATTTCTTTGCCTTCATACCAAAGTTTTCTCTTTAAATTTAGATTTCCCCCCTCAAAATCCACTTTGTCTTAGTTGAGGTATAATTCATACACAGTGTAATTCACAGGTCTTAGAACTCCAGTTTGAGTTTTGACAATATATACACCAGTGTTCCTCATAGCCAATCAAAATATTGAGCATTTCTGTGGCCTTGGAAAGTTCCCTTATGTTTCCTTCCAAACAACCCTCCTATTCCATAGGCGGCCAATATTTTTTTTTCTGTTATCACCATAGATGAACTTTTTCTGTTCTTGAGCTTTATACCATTTATGGAATTATACAACATGTACTTTGCTGCATCTGGCATTGTTAGCAGCTAATCATAGTTTAAGTATATCCACAAGTCATTTTGTGCTGCTCCTGAGCAGAAGCCCATTGTATCAAAGTATTTACATTCACTCACTGTTGATGGACCCTGAAAAAAAGTCTACCAAAAATCTATTCAAGTCTTTTGGGGGCATTTGCTTTCATTGTCTTGGATACATATGATGGCGTGGATAGGTTACATTTACATTTTACTTTGTAAAGAACTGCCCAGGAGTTTCCCAGTGCTCTACGTGCTTCCCACTGGCACTGTGGGCTAGAGCTGGGTGCGCCACACCCTCACTAGTGGGGCTGCTGGCAGTCTTTCATGTTAGCCATTCCAGAGGTGGATTTTTATTCGCAGTTCCTTGAAGTGTAGGGATTTAAGGAGCTTTTCTCTGATTAGCCATTTTCAGACATTTTGATTAAGGTATCTGTTCTAGTTCTTTGTTCAAATTTTTAAGTAAACCCTGTGCCTTTTTTTAAATTATTGATCTAAATGAAGTCTTGATAAATATCTGCCATGCAAAACTTTCACCCCACCTGTGGCTTGCCTAGTCACTCTGAATCGTGTCATTTAACGAGCATATATTCTTAATTTTTGATGATGTCAAATATAGCAACCTTTTGCCTTTCGATTAATGGTTTCTGTGCTCTAAGAAATTTTTCACACCCCGACTGTAAAGCTATTCTCTTATTCTTTCTTCTAAATTAGAAGATTTTCCATTTTACCTTTTTACAGTCTGAAGTCCATGATTCATCTTCATTATTTTGTCAGATAAGGTTCAGAGATAATTCCTCCTCTATAAAGCTATACAGTCCTATCTGCCTGTCTTTATGCCAATACCAAACACTTTTGGTTACTATAATTTTATAGTAAGTTTTTTTTTTTTTTTTTTTTTGGTGGTACTGGGGATCGAACTCAGGACCCTGCGCTTGCTAGGCAGGCGCTTATTCCACTGAGCTATATCCCCAGCCCCTCTAGTAAGTTTTAAAATCAGATAATGTCAGTTTTCAAACTTTTCCTTTTTGAAGATTATTTTTAAATTTGCATTTGAATGTCCATATATTATATAAAATCTTGCTGGTAGCTTCCTTGAATCTATAAGTCAACTTGGAGAGAATTGTAATTTGAACAATATTGAGTCTTATGATCCATACACATAGTATATCTCTCAACTTGCTTTGGACTTCCTTGGCCTGTCTCAGAAATGTTTTGTAGCTTTTAATTTTGGGGTAAATATTTTGCACATATTTTGTTAAGTTTATCAGTAAGTAAGTATGTTTTGCTTTTGGATGCTATTGTGAATGGTATTTTACTTCATTTTCTAATTTGTTATTTTCCTTACACAGAAATACAGTGGATTATTTTGTATTAACTTTATGTTCTACCAGTATACTACTTCTAAGTGACAAGATCAAGTAAGGCTTTTTGAACATTCCTTTAGATTTTCTATACACAAATTTATATTATCTGTGAATTAAAATAGTTTTTTTTCTTTCCAACTCTTCTGCCTTTTAACTATTTTTATTTTATTATTTTTTTATTTTTAAGACAAAAAATGGAGACATATAAAGCAGAATAACAGAAAGATAATACAGAAAATACCAAATTATAGAGATGATAATAGGGAATTGGCACTGCATGCTGTATTACATAATGTTATCTTTGCATTTGTTAACACAAAAACAATAAAGGAAATACCGAATCACCGAGAAAATAGTAGGGAGTTCACACTGGATGCTGTATTACATAATGTTATCTTCATCTTTGTTATTCAGTTATACAAATGATGGCTCGTTCGATTAATCGATTTTCTCCACCTCATCTCTGTTGTTCTACAGCCCTGTCAGTCATCTTCCCTCTGGTAATAACTGTACTTTTTGGTTTATTTACTCCCTCATGCTCTCACATTGGGAAGAGACTTGGCTGCTTCAAATATATTGTATGAAACATGGGTGTTCACAAATTGCTATGGCAGGAGGTAAAGAAACACCCATCCTCAAAGACAATAATTGGCAAGCCCTCACAGCCATTGGGTGTCCGGTCGAGTAGGGGGGGTTACACAGTGGACGCTAGGCTCTGCCTCAATACAGCACGTCAGTGTCCAGAGGTTGAGGGAGACTTCAGGGCCGCTCCCGGGCAGGGCAGACCTCCTGGCTCCGACCCGGGAACTTTTTTTATTTTAAAGAGACAAAAAAAGATACAGAATTCCAAAGCAAGATGATAGTAAATTAACAATGGTTATTATATTGCATATTGTTATCTTCAAAGTAGTTGCTCAGATTACAAGACACAGGCATGCAAAACTGATCAAACAATATAAGCACTAACCTGACTTTTAACTTAAAAACTGTCTTTTCTTGCCTTGTTAAAGGCAAGGTAACTCAGAACAATGCTGAGTATAAGAGGGGACATGCTTGCTTCTTTCTAATTTTGGGGAAAATTATACAGTATTCTATCTTAAAGTATAATGTTATCTTTGGTTATTCAGAAATACCTTTTATCAAATTGAAATAGTTTCCCCTGTTTTTAATATTTTTGAGATTTTAAAAATCATGAATGGACATTGAATTTTGCAACGGTTTTATTTACATATATTGAGATAGTCATATAATTTCTGCCTTTTATTCTGTTACTATGGAAAGTAACACTGATGAATTTAGAATGTCAAACAACACCACCTTCCTAAGATAAAGTGTAAATGGTCGTGGTTCACTATTTTATTGATTGACAAATTTTATTTGCTAATAATTTCATAAGGATTTTTTCAGCTATGTTAATGAGGAATATTGATTCATATTTACCTTTTCTTATAATAGCCCTGTCAAGTATAGTGACAAGGGTATGCTGGCCTCAAAAAACAAACAAAATGGGAAATGTTCCTCCCTCCCTTTCTCTTTTCTGCAGGAGCTTCCATGAAGACTGTATTGCATATCCTTCAAATATTGATAGAATTTATCAGTGAGGTCATCTGTGCCTGAATTTCTTTTTGTGGAAAGATTTTTAATTACAAATTCAATATACTTAAAAGGTAAAAGACTATCCATTTTTTCATCTTGTGTCACATTGGTTAGTTTTAGTTTTCAAATATTTTTAAAAATATATTAGCCTGAATTGCTCATAATACTTTCTTATTATCATTTTAATATTTGTAGCACTGTAGAGATAATCCTTTTTCCATTCTTCTCTGGGTGATTTGCATTTTTCTGTCTTTCTTTTGGTCTTGATCTTGACCTTATTAGGGAGTACCAAGTTTTTTCTAATCAAAGAACTTTGACTTAGCTGTTCTCTATTGTCTGTTTTTTAGCCCATCAATTTTCACCATTAACTTGATTGCTTTCTTCCTTCTTGATACCATTAGCTCAACTTTCTCTTTTTAGCCTTTAAGGTGAAAGCCTAAATAATTTACTTTAGACCTTTGTTCTTTTCTAGTATGAATATTTAGAAACTACAAATTCCTCTCAAAGTACTGTGTGAGACACATCCAAAAAATGATAGTGTGTTGGATTTTGCCTTTCGTTTTCTACCATTTCAAAATATTTTCTAATTTTCTTGGTGATCTCTTCTTTAACCCAAAGGTTATCTGGTAGGGTGTTTTAAAATGTACATATTTGGTATTTTCCTGATTTGTTTCTGTTATTGACTTCTAAATCAATATGACCTCCGGCCTTTGAAATTTATTGAGATTTTTATTTGTGGCTCAGCTTTTGGTTGATCTTGGTGACTGTTTCATCTATATTTGAAAAGAATGCATATTCTGTAATTATAATGTTCTATGGATATTAAGTTAAATTTGTTGATAGTACAGTTCAGATCCTCTACATTCTTATAAATTTTTGTTGATTTGTTCTATCAATTACTGCAAATGTAATGTTAAACTCTTCAACTATAATTACATTTTTCTATTTATCCCTTTAGATTTATCAGCTTTTGTTTCATGTATTTTGCAGCTCTGTTATGATGATGCACTGCATTTAAAATTTTATGATTTTTTACTTGACTTTTCATCATCATGAGTATATCTCCAATTCTGATAAAACTATGTGGCTTTAATTCTACTTTGTATAATAGTAATATAGGTATGCCATCTTTCTTATGACTAATGTGCCTAAAATGTATCTTTTATTGATCTTTTACTTGGAACCTATCTGCAATTTTATGTATTCTGTAGCCAATATAGTTAGGTCTTCATTTTGTTAACCAGTCTAATATGCTCTGCCATTTCATTGAAGTATTTGGTCCATTTGTATTCCATGTAATTATAGATAGTATTCAGTTTAAGTCACCATTTTGCTATCAGTCCTCTATTTTTCTTTTAGTGTTGTATTTTGCATTAATTGAGCTTTGGGACCTTTTAGAATTTTTTTTTTTTTTTTGGACATCGTTGATTATTTTTAAAGTTCAGGTTCGCTTATCATTTTTAGGTTCTCCAATGGCTAATCTGCTGTTAAGCCCATCTAGTAACTTTTATTGTCTTGTATCTTTCAGTTCTAGAATCTCAAATTTACTTGTTTTACTTTTGGAGTTTCTATTTCTCTCCTGAAATCTCTCTCTTTTCCTTGGATTATCTTAAATATCTTTACCAGCTCTACAGCCCTTCCCTGACCGTTCCCACACCTGCAGCCCTGTCCCAGTCTGCCTGTTTTCCTAGTTGTAGGTAACATTTCCCTGCTTCTTTACACATCTCATCTGAAAAACAATGAACTCTGGAAGTTGCATAAAGCCCTGGAGAATGGAACGTAATAATTTTTTTGCTTAGTTTTATTTCCATAATTGCAAACCCTTTCTCTGACAGTAGTTATTCAGACTTGCCTACAGTTGAGAGGAGCTGTTGCTGAGCTGCAGATTTATTTAAATTGTGTTTTCCTATCATTTGCTCAACTCCCAGCTGGTTCATGTATTTGTGTGTGTGTGTGTGTGTGTGGTTTATGTTTGAATTCAACTCCTACAGGGTTCTAGAATCCAAAAACCAGGAAAATGTCTGAAACATAATTTTTCTCTTCCTATCTGTCCTTTCTTTATCAGTACTTTCTCACAAAATTCAAAGGAGGGGGTGAATTATTGGGAATCAGGCTTGTTTTTCTATTATACACAGTCTTTGGCATGTGTTTGTGTTTATTTGTTAGTTACACAGGGATTGAACTCAGGACTTTGCGCTTGCAGGCAGGCGCTTATGCCACTGAGCTATATCCCCGGCCCTGGAATGTGTTTTTGTGCCACTGGTAAGCACCAAACCCATTTCTTTCCCCTACTCTGTGATCCTAAGGTTAGGTTCTCCAGACTACATTTTCTCCTTTGCCCCTATCTTGACGTTAAGCCTGTCAAAGGAGGACTTTCGAGAGACTCCATCCGTCTAGAGGAGGAGGAAGGAACTTCCCTCAGTGCTGGGTTCTGTGTGTGGCAGCACTGGCTCTAGTTGCATGACTCCTGTCATCGATAACTGGAGAAGAGGTGATTCTCTCCCTGGGCAGCCGGCGCTCAGCAATGACTGTTGACCGCTCTAAGAGGAGTCAATCTCAGCTGCACAAGGACCTCTTTTTTTAAAAAAATACCAGGAATCAAACTCAAGACCTTGCCCTTTTCATGCAGGCACTATGCCTCTGAGCTACATATCCGGCCCTGAGACCTCTTTGAGTTTCTGGGTTCTATCAGTGTTTACTTCTCTCCGTTTTCAAGCAAGTTACTGCTCTCTGCAATTACTACCTTCAAGTATTTTATGTTAAAAATCCCTTATTCATATTTGTGTGGCTTACGTCTTCAACTGCACCTGAAGGCCTTTCAGATTCCAGTCCTCCTGGAAGCACAGTTTTGTGAAGCCCAGCTGATCTCCCTGCCTAATTCTCAGTCTGCGGCAGGCCCTCAGGTCAACCTCGTCACAAAACCATCCGTGCACACCACTCCCGCGCCTGGAATGGCTTCCCACCTTCCTCCTCTGGCTGAAGGTCTCCCAGCAAGTCTCCCTTCTCTTCTGTCTGCCTGTCCCCGCCCACCGCAGCGATGAGAGCCCTAGTTCTCCAGTACTCCTAGGAAGGGCTCATTTCTCTCCAGAAGGAAGTCCACTGAAGTTTCTCTGTGACCATCACTTTTCGCTCATCCCTTGGAATGCCTAGATTTTCTTTTTCCATGACCAAATGTCTTTCATATGCTTCAACATCCTAACAGGAAGCAGAAGCCTTCTGGTCTCTTGCACATGGGAAGAACATTTGTAGAAGCACATGCTTGACACGGGGCTTGTCACTGAGAAGGTTGACGGGGAGGGGGTAGCGCATGGGAGGGTGGGGAAAGAAATTCCTACATTTACTACAATCTTACTTATGCAAAAACTTGTTACTGAGTGCCTACTGCATGCCAGTGTCTGGGGCACTAATGACACAGTATAAACGGCAAGCTATGGCGAGCTGAGGTGTCCGCTGAGGGCAGGAAGGGTAGGATGTGAGGTGAGAGAAAGGATGAGACACCAGAGCTTGTAGTTCCGTGAAGGCCACCAAGAGCAGAGCTCTTTTTCTGAGCAGGCTGTGGAGCCACTGGCCAGTTTTTAGTTTAGCAGAGTTGTGATCACACATACAGTTTTAAAAATTTACTTTAATTGCTGTGTGCAGAGAGCAACCAAAGGAATGCTGTACTAATTTACTAATTTTTATTTTAAATCTGAGTAGATATGTGTATATGTGCTCCACTTGTACAACTCAAAATTATAATTAAAAAATAACATGCTGCTGCAGCATTCAGTCCTGGCGCAATGCCCACAGCTGCCTGAGGCCAGGCCCCAAGGCAAGATGGGCTCCAGGGCTCTGCTTCTCGATTTTAATTTCAGCTTTGCAGATGCAGTGTGGCCAACGGAGAGTCCAGAGAGCCAGGAGAGATTGTGGGCCAGATTCAAATAGCAACGTTATCCAGCCATTCCAAGCAGACCTAATATTTGGAACCAGAACACAATGTTTTATTTCATACCTATGTCTCTGTGTACATATGAACACACACACACATCTGTATTTAATTGCTAAATTTGGCTTCTCATTTATGCTAACGCTAGGTGTTATCCAGTTGTCCCTTTAAAAAGAAACCTTGGAAAGGAAAAGTGGGGGTTTTAGCTGGGGTTCTCAAGGCAGCAGAGAGCTCCGCTGGACACAGCCTTATCTGAATGGAAGCCATGGTGCCTCCCCAGCCTGACACCTGAGAGATAAACGCTGGCCATGCAGCCGGCTGGGAAGGGGTAATGAAGAGCTCACAATCAGAGCGGGAGAGGGTAGAAGACAGTACGTGGGCTGGAAGTGGGGTTCATTTGTTCTCTTCTGTTATGGTCTAGACCTAAAATGTCCTGGAAAAGTCTCATGCGTTTGGAGGTGGGGCTTTCAGAAGGTGATTAGGCATAGGAATGCTAACTTCACCAGTGGGTTAATACCTGAATGAGCCTTTCAAGGGTGTGGCCAGGTTAGAGAAGCGGATTACTGGGGGATAACCTGGAAGGGTATATTTTACCCTGGCCCATTCCCCTGTGTGTGTGTGTGTGTGTGTGTGTGTGTGTGTGTGTCCCCTCCCCTGCTTCCTGGTTGTCACGAGGTGGGCAGCTTCCCTCCTCCATGATGTTTCTGCCCTCAGTCAGATGACCATGGACTGTAATCTCCAAAGCCATGAGCCAAAGCAGATCTCTCCTTTAAGTTGTTTACGTCACACAGTGACACATGCATAACCATGTTTACAGCGGCACAACTCCTAATAGCTAAGTCTTGAAAGCAGCCTGTACATAGATCCACAGATGAAAGCATGAGGAAAATGTAGTATTTATACGCAGTGGAGTATCTCTGTGCTGTGAAGAATAAACTTGAGTCATCTGTAGTAAAATGGATGCACCTTGAGACCATAAAGTGAAATAAGCCAGACATGCAAGCTTAAATATTGCCTGGTTTGTCTTATATGAGAATCCAAAATACAAACAAAGAGCAAAGTAAAGAGGAAATAGGGAGATAGTTCCTTTGCAAAAGGGGAGGGTCCAAGTGATGGAGGGAGGGGAGGGAGGGGAGGGGCGGAGGTGAAGAAAGGAATTCAGATGTGTATCACACCTGTCCCATCTTCCCAGGAGGAAGGTGATCATTATGTACTGCAAACATACACTAATAAAAATAAAAATTAAACAAGTTGTATATATCAGATATTTTGTCCCAGAAACAAAAAGCTGATTCCACTGCTTCCTCCTCTGCTTCATAAGCCCTATCTTCTGGACCTACATGAAGGATCCCGCTTCCCCTTCTACAGAGAAGAATATTTCCTGGTGACACTCACCCCTACTGCCAACCTCCATCACCTTCCTCTCCCCAGTCCAGGCTGTGCCCATGACTGTGTTCTTTGGTACACACTTCCAGCCCCGCTCCCCAAGTCCCTTCCCCACCACCCTCTCTCTCTGGCACACTCAGACCCAGCCCCCAGGGGGGCACACTCATCTTCTTGGTGACAGTCTTCCGAAGCCTGACTCACAGGACATGGAACCCACTTATTATTTGCCTGGCTTCCTGCTCTGCACCCCAACTGGACTGAGAGCTTCTCTTGGATGGGGATGCACCCCCTTTGTACTCTAAGCCTTCTGCAGGCCGGAGCATGTAGCCAAACCACTACATGCTGAACAGAAGTGTGGATGGATGGATGGATGGATGGATGGATGGATGGATAAAATCAGCCAGGTGGGCTGTCCATTCTGTCTTGACTAGAAGCTCACATTGTCCCCCCAACTCTTAACAAAGATAAAAAGAAAAAGGAAATGATGGGGTATGTTTTCCACTTCAGAGGACTATAATGGATGCTTTCAGAACAATAAACAGCCCCTGTTCACCACGTCCCACAGACAGAGCCCGCTGCCAGCTTGTGGAAGGCAGAAACCACCGGGATTTGTTGGGTGGCACGTGCCTCAAGCAAAGCCCCGACACTGTGCCCTGCTCCTCACTTTGTTGGAATCTCCTGACTGCCCCCTGAGGAAGACCTCCTTGTCCCCACTTTATAGGTGAGGACCTGACACTAGATGAGTCGCCCAGGGTCTGTAACAGTGTGGGTCATAATGCAGAATGTGTGCTTGGCCCTAAAGCGTCACTGTTTTATACTGCAGCCTGAGCCAGAGGAGGAAAGACAGGGAAGAAACGGAAATTCACAGTGTGAGGTAATGGCAAGGGAAGGCAGTTGGAGACTATTGGGATAAAGAGAGAAAGAACAGTGGCTGGAGAAGGATGTCAAGTCAAATAGGTTTCCTCTCCCTTCCCTCTTTTAAACAGAGGAAACCTAGGGGTGCTTCTAGGCAGTATAACAAGGCAGAAGAGAAAGAAGGGATGCTTGGGAGAAAGCGCAGGTTGGCTAAGGGCCTCGGAGATATTTGAGTTGAGGCACAGTCAGTGGCTAAGCTTGGAAGAGGGAAAGGTTTGACTTTCTCCAGAAGAAGAGTGGAGAGGTGGACTTAGTTTTTAAGCAGCAGCTATAGCCCGAGCCAGGGCTTCTGGCGCATCGGCTCTGGTACTCCTCACCATCAGCGTGTGCCGTGGACAGTGCCCCCCTCATCCAGGCGAGGAGGCGATGGGTGTGGGGGGAGAAGAGTGAGGCCGAGAGGGCGGGTCAGGAGAGGACTGCACAGCGGAGAGGCTGAAGTAGGCGTGGAGAGAGAGGGTGAGACAGTCACAGCCGCCTGGCCTGCAGAGTCTAAAATGTTTGCTACCTGGACCTTTTCAGGAAAGGTTTGCCGACCTCTCTACTGGATCATCAGCTCCACAGAAGTGAGGGTCACACCCTACTTAACTTGTATTTCAGGGCCGAGCCTAAAACAAGTCACAAGACAGTGTGAAAACATGAGAAAACAGACGCACTTTCTTTCACAGCGTGCTTACTCTCATTCTGAGGAGGACGGAGCTCGGGGCCTGTAGAGATAGTGTGCCCTGCCACGTTAATACCCCCATTTACAGAAGCGCGTGGCGTGGCATCTGCTCCGGAACTACTTCATACAGCACCCTGCTGCTCCAACGCTGGCTAATTTTATGAGCTCTGTTTCTGTTAGATAAAAGTTGTCAAACTGCGCCTGGAAGCCTGATAGTGCCCAGGTCCAGCCAAAGCCACTTTTTCAGCTTGACTCTGCATTCTCTTGAGCTATAAATTTTCCAGCTTAGCTCAGCAAAGAGTGATGTCAAGCCTTGCTTCTGTGCTGAGCTATCTTACAGGTCCTCGGATTTAAGAGCACAGGGCAAGTCTAACACTAGCCACGGGAGCTGATGAGAACTCAGCCTGGTTCTGAAAGTTCATATTTGTAATGATCACAAAAACATTGGCACTGGACTGCAACAGCCATTATCTCTGGGAAGAACCGGGACCAGTGAGGGATTGGCAAGCATGGAAGCTGAAGGACTCACGTGGAGAAAGTCATGGTTATGAGTTCTTGAGTTCTTTTTTTTTTTCTTTTGTAACAGGAATTGAACTCAGGACCTTGCACACACCAGGCAGGGGCTGTGCCACTGAACTATATCGCCTGCCCTGGTTACCAGTTCTTGACCTGAATATTCCCATCAGCCTCAGAAGCATGTCTAAGAGCTGTCCCGTCTCTCCTTCCCTGTCTTCATTGAATAAAATGGTATACATCACAGAGACGGTGGTGCCACAGAGGGACCTGCGCCTACTTCCTATCCTCTCCACTTTTCTTACACAGTGAGGGTCCAGACAGCTTCTAACTTAAAGGATCCCTTCTTAACTCAAGAATGGTCAAAACAGAGGTATTTTTATCTCCACCAGTGAGCAGAGGCTTGGCCTGATATCCTGTGTCATACGCAGAATGTTGAACACAGCTCATTGTTGAGACACAGGCATGACTGTCTCCATTTCCAGAGAAGGAAGCTGAGGCTCGGAGGGACGAGATAAGGTGACTTGCTCACCAAGGCAGTGACACGGTTGCTAATCCAGCCCTGGGCTGCCTGGAAGCCAAGGCTGACCCACAGGGCTCCCTGTGTGTCGGGGGGGCAGCAGCCTCCAGGAACTCCAGGAACTTTGGGGCACTGGGCCCCCAAAGCCAGCATTCATATCCTGAACCACCACAGCAGTGGCTTTGGGTTTTAAGTCCCCGTCCTGACCTGGCGGCTCCTCACTGCCGTTGAATCCGACACTCTCCCAGGCCCAGAGCTAACGGTGAAAGAGGTGGGAACAGAGGTCCAGAGCTGATGGCGTCGGCTGCTCCTGAGGCTGCGCCACGGATGGGAGGGCAGCCGCCACCTGCTTCTCTTAGCTCTTGCTCTTTACCCAGGAGGTGCCCACAGTGGGGCTGAGTTTCCGGCCCTGCCCATGAGAACCAAGCATGGTGATAGTGTACTGCTTCCTGGGGCCTGGGCCCAGCCGCAGGCAGGTAGTGCCCATCGGCTCTGGAGGAGGCAAAGCGAAGCTGCGCTGAATCCTAGGGAGCTGGGAAATTCTTTGCTGAAATGTTCTTGAGCCTGTCCTGCTTAATACTCATAAATTTTAGAGACCCAAGTAGGCTAACAGCTTTTGATTTATGATGTCTTTATTCTTGCGTTCTATTTAAGCCAATTTATGAAAGAGAGCAAGAGTGAAAAGCAGCTTTTATAGAAATGCTTTGGGATCTATCACGGGGTCGAGCCATTTCTGCCAATCTTTGCCATTGCTTTGTTAAAACAAGGGCTCTGGGTGCCGACAGCTGGACAGCTAATTGCTGTTGGCCGCCAGCCTGCCAGGCCTGGAGCTCCTCCCTGAAGCTCGGCAGCTCTTCCCCAGGCCCCGCCTCTGGCTAGACCTAGCGGCGGCTGAGGCCAGGAGACCCCCGCCTTGGGCACACTTGCTGCAGTCTCACGCGCATGTGCCCAGCCGGAGGTATTCCCAAGACCTCTAATCAAAACGCCTACCATGGGCCAGCGGTTAAAAAGCTCAGGCTAATGCTGACCACAAATTAACAAAACGCTGCCTCAGCCTTTCCTGTCCCGTTCCAATGCTATCGTCGTCTTCATTAGCACTATTTCCCGCTGGACACCGGCATGGAAACCTAAAAGTGAGTTAAGCACTCCCTGGCTACGTGGGAGAAAAGCTTCGCCGCGTCCCTGCGACCCGCGGGAACGTTGTCGCTCACGATCTGCACGCAGCCGCTCTGCTCCGGCTGGGCACGCGCCGCCGCCTTTCTGCGCTGGAGGAGCACAGTTCTCTCCAACTGCAATTATCTCGTTTGCGGTACTGTGAAATGACTAGGTTGTTACCGCTGCTTTTATTTCAAGGAACAGTTCTGTTATCCGTTTACTAAAATGTAACAACCTACAGCACTTCCATGAATTAATTACAGGCTGCGGGGAAATAAACACAAACATCACCATCACGTTGTTTAAATCACATTAGCTTAATTGCGTGATGTGCAGAATTATTGCTTTCGTGTGTCTCCCCCTCCTGGCGTCTGTCTGGCTGTCTGCTCCTGTGTTCCTCTGCAGGAGGCGCATTGTACTACAGTCACCAGAAACGAGTGGGGAGGGGGTCTTCCTTGGAATGTGAAAGAAGGAAAGATACGTTCCTGTTGCAATTTTTTCTCTGCAACGGGGACACCTGCCAGCCCTTGCCCACCAGAAAGATACAATACTGTCACATAATGCAGCGAGAGAAGGGTGAGGGTCCAGCTACTGCACCCCATTGTCAGTCTTCCTGCTGCAGACTATGTGGAGGCTCAGGGTCCAAGGAATGAACCGTGGGGAGGTGTTTTGAAGGACCATACAATCCCATGGCATGGGAAATGAGATAATTTCCCACGGGAAATGAGAGAAAAAATACAGAGCCCTTGAGAATGTGCAGGGCAGGGCCAATTTGCACGGGCCTTTTTCATTCCTACTTTTACATATTTGTATAATGTTTATCATGAATTAATACTATGGTGTGTATACAGTCCACAAATATGCATTTCTTGGGGATGTGTACTCAAGAATGATAATTAAATAATTATAAGTAATATATGTATATTGGGATAATGTAATGGAGAGCTCACCCAAGACATTGGGCAACCACTAATGCAAGTAAATGGACTCTGAGATCTGTAAGCAGCTGAGCAACCAGATCAGGCCTATGATTTGACCAACAGTGTCTCCTCGAAAATGTATGTTGAAATGTAACCCCCCAGGCAACAGGATTAAGAGGTGAGGCCTTTGGAAGGTGATGAGTCGTGATGCCCCCCTTTCATGACTAGAATCTGCACCCTGTAAATGTTGAAGGGAGCACGCTCTTCCCTCCCATCCCTTCTGCCGTCTGCACTGCATTTATCTCCTCTGGAGGACACAGCAGCAAAATACCAGCTTGAAAGCAACAGCAGCCCTCACCAGACCCATGTCCTGCCAGTGCCTCCATCTTGGACATCCCAGCCTCCAAAACCGTGGATAGTATTTACCCAGTCGAAAGTAGTTTACTATAGCAGCGCAGATAGACCAAGATAACCAGATGATATCCTTGGTATCATGTGTGACATACGTCAAGGGGGTAAGAACTAGAGGCAGGGGGGCAGGGCAGAAGTGTGTATCTTCACTGTTGTCCCTGGGAAGAGGGCTTGCAGTGAGGCCTGAGCGGGGGCATCCTGGGGGTAGGTGGAGAAAGAGGGCTCAGGAAATTTTCTTGAAAGTAGCATCAGTTAGGACTTCTTTTCTAATTCGAAGGCATGGGTGAAAAGAGTTTTGAGATTCAAAAACTTAGCTTGGGGAAGCAGTGGTATCTTCAACAAAGATGGAATGAAGGAGCAGGAGAAGATTTGGGGAAGGGGAGCAAAAGATGAGTCTCCTTTCGGACATGTGGAGTTTAGGGTGCCCATGGGGCAGGTGGGTGGAGATGTCCATTAACACAGCTGAAATTCCGAACGGAAGCTCTTTGTAGCTAAGGGAAACAAGTCTTCAGGTACACAAGGACCCATCTGTGCTGTCCATGGACACGTTGCTAGATCCAGAAAGCATGAGGTATCAGAAAAGTTTGTCCCTCGAGCTGGTGAGAGGCAGAGCCTGGAGCTGTCCCCTCTGGGCACTGTCCTCTGTCCTGGAGACTGTCTTGACATCTCCTCCTGGTGTGTGAGGAGGAGGAGGGCTGTCACTGTGAGGACAGAACTCAAAGCCAAGTGCTCATCTCACTCTTCTCACCACAGTCCTTTGCACACTGCCTGCCACACCAGACAGAACCCAGAATCCATGGTAAACCATCAGACAAGGGCAACATGCAGCATGTGGACCATGAAAACCACCTTCCAAACCTCCAGTTAATCACTGGTTCCAAGCCAGAGGGCCTCTGTGGGGCTTCCTCCCCATGCCTGGGGTACTAGCTATGGCTGCGAGAGCCAAGCCAGAGTCAAGTTCAGTTCACACTATAAACTGTGAGAGCCAAGCCAGAGTCAAGTTCAGTTCACACTATAAACTGTGAATTAGAGGATTTGCACAAACATGATAAGCAATGTGCTTTCAAACCTCTGTGCTCATTTATCACATCTTGCTCTCTCCTCAAGTTAAGGTGTCCTCCAATCAGCAGGCTGAAGATGACAGTGGCCTGAGATTCAGTAATGTGAGACCCTTGCCATGACCCTGGTGCTGTCCCTGATACAGCAGCAAGGCATTTAATTCTGGGTCCCTCAGGCTCCAGGCAATGAAATTTGTACCCACTTCATGGGCAGGCAATCCAATGCTTTCAAACATCAGGGTTTTACAATTCAGACTATAAGAATTACTATTCATTTCAGCAAGTGCATCTCTCAAAATTCAAGCAAAACCCCAGGGAAACCTAGACAAATGAGCTGAAGTTGAATTATTAATTTTCACTCAAATACAACCCTTATCCTGAAGACTCCTCCTTCCAAAGGGTTTAGGAAGAATCTTCTGGCAAATGCTGGCCCCTGGGAAGGGGGATTTTCTGTTTCCTGGGAGAAATGGTGAGGCAGGAGATTAGGGCACAGTGAACTGACTGGGGAAGTGGACATGATCCACATAGTTCCAGGTCACAGATGCAGAGCAGTTCCCAAAGCCCTGCAGGTGAAACCAATCAGAGAATGCTGTCTCCAGTTCTTCTCCAGAGAGCTCAAGCAGATGTTTGATAGGATAATCTAGACCTGATGTCAGCCTGAGGAGCGGGAAATACAAAAAGCAAGCACCGCTGAGCTCTTAGTCCCTGTGTTTTCTCTTTCACTATGGTCTGCTCTCAGAGTGTACTTCTTTTCCTACTTTTATTTGGCTTGAACTCACTCTGCAGAGTATGTTTCTTTTCCTCCTCTAATAAATGTAAAACTTGTCTATTCTTTGTGCTTGTCTTGACCAATTCTATATTAAGGACAATAAGAACCTAGAAACCACCTTTAGAAGGAAATGCTAACACCCTAAAACCTGGTAACAGAGGGACACACAGTAGGACCTAACTAGGTAAGCATAAGCTCTGGGCCACTATTGTACAACCCTCATTGTGGGCTCTCAGTTCCATGGACTTTGTGCACCTGGACTAAGGGAGGAGAGGGAGATTCTAGTTGCCTTTTAAAAGGGATCTGTGGATATCAAGACCACATCCTATGCCCTCTGAAAGATTTGGAATCAGTGAATCTCTTTGTGACTATCCCCAGTGTTGCAGGAATGTGACTGACCTAAAATTCCAAGAAATGTAGGTGTTTGTTAAATGATGAGAGACCATTGTGAGGCATATTTACCACTGATAGTTTAGAGGGGCATAGATTTTTAAAAAGTCAAATGAAATCTTAAAATAAGTACTGTTATGGACTGACCCCTCACATTCGTAAACTGAAACATTAATTCCCATGGTGACTGTATTTGGAAAAAGGACCGTGTCTGTGTCTTAGTTACTTTTCTCATGGCTGAGACAAAAATACCCGACACCCAAAGTTAAAGGGGAAAAAGTATTTAGCTTACAATTTTGTAGAGTTTCAGTCCATAATTGGCTGGCTCCAAGGCAAGGTGTCACATGGCAGATGGAGACAGTTAATGGCAGCAGAAGACAGCAAAAGCAATGAGTAAGTGAGACAAGCCTCTTTCTGTCCCTTCTATTGCATTCAGTCTACTGGGATTAGGGTGGTGACAATCCAATCAGTGGACTAATCTAGCAATCACCCACCCTTAACTCCAGCACTGCACTATAAACTATCATACATTCTAGATTCATCTGCCTCTGAAAAAGCCCCATGGCCACATGAGGCTTTGGAGGGACAGGTAGACACAAACCATAACAGGCCTTTAAAGAGATAATTAAGGTTAAATGAGATCGTAAGATTCTGGGCTCTAATCCAATGGAACTGGTTGGTCTTCTTAAAGAAGAGGAAGATGGGCCAGGGAGTAATTCAGTGGCAGAGAACTTGCCTACTGTGCATGTGGCCCTGGGTTTCACCTCAAGCACTGCGGAAAGGAGACAAAAATACACAGAGAGAAGACACGATGTGAGAACACAGTATGAAAGTGACCATGTGCCAGCCCAGGAGAGAGACCCTGATGACACCTTGAACTCAAAATTCCATCCTCCAGAACTGAGCCAAGATACATTTCTGCTATTTCATTCAACCCCAATGCCCACCACCTATTTGTGGCATTTTCTCATGGCAACTCTACCAGCTCCTACACACACCATGAACAGGGTTTCTTCTTTCATAATCCACCCACCCCTACCCTCTCTCTAGTCCTGCCATGGCTTCTCCTTACCAGAAAGGAGCTGGAGCTTCCCTAATACCCTAATCAAAAGGCAGCAGCCTCGAGAAACAGATGTGTCTTCTTTGGTCCCTGAGGCTCCCATCTCTTCTGCGATGATATTTCCAGTCAAAGAAACTAGAGATAAAACTATTGACCTAACGTGCCTCCTCTTGCCACTGAGTGCTGGGACTCCAGGCATGAGCTACTACACTCAGATAAAATGAAAACATTTTAAAAACGAAATTTCATCACACTCATAAACTCAAATCACATATTTATTGTTAAAATATAAATACATAGTACCTATACATTAAATACACACATTAAAATAATAGCTCTTCCGAAAATGCTCACTTCTCAGAGTCACTGCACACTTCCAATGGTAGGGATGGGGTAGTGTACAGATTGCTCATGCAGCCCAGCTTCCATCTCTCATCTCAAATCTTAGCAAATGGAGGTCAACTGCATTTTACAGTGAATCTAACCTTCCCTTTTGGGTGGCAAGATCCTTTTTCTTAGGCATCAAAAATAAGACACAAAGAATGCCATTACTATGTATCGTGACTCTCGGTTGCTGCATTCAATGCCTCTAAATGTTGTGGCTGATCCTATCTCACCAATATGTGTGTCAGAGAAAGGGGTTTAGGGAAGGCTCGCTCAGGCAGCTTGGCACCCAGGCGACATCTCCTGGAGGGCCCACTTCCGGGATGGATTCTTTCCCTGCATGTCTCTGTCTCTCTCTGCGTCCGTCCTCCAGGACCTCCGCCTGTGGCTGTGGCTTCTCCCAGTGGAGCAGTCTACAAGCAGTGATATGTTTATGTGGTGGCCCAGGGTACCATAATTAACCAGGCATTTGGGGAGGTGGAAGAGAGGAAACTGGGTGGCAGGGTGCTGGGCTCTGATTCACAGTGCTGGGGGTGGGGACAACACTGTCAACAGAAGGGTGCCAGGGAAATGCATCGGTGATGGTTTTATGTAATGCAGTGGTGGGGGCAGAGTGAGCATTGCTGGCTCTAAAAGAAGCAGAGACCAAGGATGCTGAATGTCCTGCCATGGATGGGGAAGTCTCATACAATAAAGCACTATCTTGTCACATGGAAAAAACCTTTTTCTGAACATAGGAATCACTTTATTTTACATATGAACATGAAATATGTCTTAATCTGTTTTCTGTTGCTACAACAAAATACTTGAAGCTGGGTACTTTATATAGAAAAGAGGTTTATTTAACTCTGTTTTGAAGGCTAAAAGTCCAAGATTGTATAGCTGCATCTATTCAGATAAACACTCTAATGCGGGCCCCTCAGCGTGGGACCATGTGTGGGCAAGAGAGATAACAAGACAAGCCAGAAATTCAGGGGCTAGGCTTGCACTTTCTACAGTACTGTGTTCTCTTGGGTACTAACTGGGTTCCCCAAAACACTACATTAATCTCTCCCAGAGGCAGTGCCCCTGTGGCTAAATTACCTCGCACTTAACTCATCTCTTAAGGATTCTACCACCATCTCGAGACCACGCCTCCAGTTCCTGAAGCTCTGGGGACCACATGCAAACCATACCTGAACCATAATGAGGCATTTCTGCTCAATTTTAATAGGTACTTTGCTTTCCAAGAATGCAATTAGTGCATAGGTTGAGAGAAGACTGTTTTTTTGTTGTTGTTGTTGTTGTTTTCTTTCTGAATTCCAAGAGCTGTTTACCATTTTGGAAACTCAAGTCCCCAGAAGCAGTGGATGTCATGTCACCAGTTTCCTACTGCCTTAGAGGGGCACCATGGAGGCCTAGGGGGCGAGGTCAGCATCTGCCACTTCCATCTGTCATCCAGAGCGGCATTGTGAGTTACTTCGCCTTCATTCCTCCTTGTATGTCAGTTATGACATTATATTAATATTTCTGAAGTTATACATATGGTGGGTTATATCAGCTGAGCGAGTCCCGGCACTAGTGCTAGGGGTCTCGGTCCTTCCAGGTAAAGTCCCCAGCCCACTTCTCAAACTGGGGAAGAGGCACAGTAGTCTTCATAGGGCCGTGTGGCACTCAGCAAGTTATTTAAGAAAAACCTTCCTTTCCCCGTATGTGTAATGGGGACAAAAATAGCGTCCCCTGTCGGTTTCCGTGTAGCGTAGATGAAACAAGACGAGGAAGGTGAGCACCTGTAGTGGCGCCCCGATGCTCAGCATGCTCTGATGTGTGGGTTTACGGCGACCTGTGTGGGATGAGAGCCTCCTCCACAGAGGGGCTCTCAGGACGTATATTGGTGATGCTTTAGCTGGTACAACGTGGAGACAGACAGCATAGCCAGTGTAAGTGCACTTACGGCTCCCTGACCCCTTTTCGGTGGTCCCTTTCCCCGCAGTCACTCAGCAGTGAGACTGACAGGAGAAACACTGTCCTCAGGAAGGAAAAGAGGTTTCAGGAAGAGCAGGGCTGCTCCGTACTAGCTCAAGGTCACCCCAGCAGCCAGTTCCGACTGGGAATTGGAATCCGGGCAGTGAGATAGATCCTGCGCGAGTGTATCAAAAGTGGGGTGGAAGTGGGCCCTCAGAAGCGGGCAGAAGTTACCAGAGAAGGGAGCTAGGGAATGTGCTGGGGGGAACAGATGCCCTTGCTAACAGCTGGAGCAGCCTCACACAAGCAGAGGAGAGGCCTGGGCTGTCAGCACAGGAGACCACAGGAAAGGGTTTGAGTCTTGCCCCTCCTGGAGAAGGCCTTCAAATCCGTTCAGTCCAGTCCAGTGCTATCAGCGTGGCTGCAGCCCCCTGCTCAGAGTGTAGGCTCTTACTTCTGACATTCTTCAGTTGTGATATGCTTTTCCCTCTAGCTGTGTTTTTCCTTTTGGTTATTATTTTAACCTCCTAGTTTCTACAGGGGGACAAGATGGCTGGAAAGTGGTTGGGGCTTAAGTGGATCCATGGTTGCCGTATAAATTCTCCTTACCCTGTCCTAAGTCTGTATTTCCAAGAATGCGAAGAAAGCCCCAAGTAGGGAGTACACAAAGCACACAAATGGAATGCAGGGCATCTCAGCCCAAGGCTGGCCTGGGTTTCCTTAACTTTGTCCAGGAAGACATGTAATTCACAATGTCCACTGCCAAAACTGTGAGGACCAGCTAGGTCCTTGATCCTATAGATTTTTTTTCTCTTCAAGCATGCAAATGTCAAATATAGTCATAAATGACCCGACCTATGTCCGAGGGGGGGAGAAATATATATATAAATCACACTTCTAGTTCATTGTACATTACTCTGGTCTCAAGCCAGATATGAAGAACTCAGCTTGTTAGCCCTTGACCTGAACAGAGACTTGGGCTACTTCCAGGGAAATGTATATGAAACAAACCTTTCTGAATGGTTTTCTTTCTTCTTACTTTGTGATCAAAGCTCTTTTATTTGCTTTAGTCTTTACTAGGATCTTACCGAGTGACCGTTAGCTAAAGGGCAGCAGATAAAAAGTGGTTCTTTGCCCCACCTCAGAGCCCGGCCCCCACATTCCTGCACACATCACACCCCCAGCTGCACCTCTAACTTCACATCCCAAAGGGAGTTTATACTCACCTGGTCTCATTAAGGCAGCACAGACTTGTACAACTTCTCACTGTGGGGCCAATTAACCACTTCCATGTCAGGAACCAACATAACCTTACCAAACCGTTCGCCCTCTTTAAGTATTTAATATCCATTATGTTGCAAACACTAAAACGAAAGCTATATTTTCACACCATGGGTAGTGATTTGAACAGGCGTTTCCTCACCATCCGTATGCTTTGCACACCAACATTTATACAGCTGTGAATAACTTCTTACTTGCTTTTTTTGGTAAACGAGGTCTTAAAAATGATAAACTCAGATATGCTTAAGCACATTTGAGCATCTGACAGAGGACGCCAGTACAAGGGGTGTGCACAGGTGGTTGCAGGATGGACTCCTAGACCTCACGGCGAATTCCTCCAGCACAGGTAACAATGGCAACAGCAGCACCAAACCTGCTAAAATCTAACCAATGAGCACAGGCTTTTCACCTCTGAAAACTGACGGAAATCTCTGCCCACAGTGATTCTCTTTACTGACCAGCATGCCCAGTGCTTCGTGAAACATTTCCAAGGTAATTTTCTTTGGCATAATCAGCACTATCCTCTTAGCTGATTCTCTGATAGTCTTGATATCATCACAATTCCCCATCAATGAAGGCACAAAGTCCTAAATACCTGTGAGGGAAAGAGACAGGCATCTTTCTTTTGAATGGCCATAAAAAATAAGAATAATCCTCATAGCTCTACTGCAGTAGCTTAGAAACGGCCCAAAGAAATTGTCTGAGTTACACAGCCCGCAGGTCCTGTCTCCAGACCAGAAGCGTGAAGGCCCTGGAGCTGGCTTTCGCTTCGTGGTTTTTCTCTTCGATCCTGCCTTTCCTCATTCACCAAGGCAAGGGCCGCCTGTCAAAACAAGATCTGCTCCCTGGGCGGCCCCAGGCTGCTGGCAGGCTGCATCCACAGCAGGCCAGACGTGGCTGCTCTAAGGACACAGCAGGCTGGGGCGAGGGGCCTAGGGCCTGGCTCTGGACACCAGGGGAAAACACTGCTTGTGTTGAACCCTGGTTTTCTCATCAGAGCAATAATGTCTCAGAATGGCCTGCAGACAAAAGAAAAAGGAAAAGGGCCCATGAGATCTTTAAACTGAGCGCCGTAGTTCTTTTTTTTTTTTTTTAAATAAAAGTACAAAAACATATTGACAAACAGACACCAATTAGCATAAAAAATAGTACAATCACAACTAATCTATAGACAAGGTGATATGATCTCAACAGTGGTCATTGCTTCATCCATTGATATCTTCGAAGTGTAAATACATAAACCCATATACAGACATGCAAATTTAGTCAGACAATCAATTCTCTCAACAATAGAAAAAACACAAAAACCAAAAATCCAAAGACAAAAAACAAAACAGGCAAACAGCAACAACAACAACAATAACAAAAAAAACACCAATAGCTGCTGCTTTACATATTGATATCTTCGAAGTGTGTGTTCAGGACAACACATACAGACATACAAGATTGATCAAATAACCCATCATCGATTATTGCTTAGCATTAAGTGATATAATACAATAGTAGAACCATGTTAGCCCTCCTGCATATATGCATATTCATATATACATACATACATTTTTGTCTTTTTCTTTTCTACTT
>PVLD010013969.1:0-54101 GCA_004027595.1 Dinomys branickii | reverse complement strand
GAACATTTTCTCATATATTTATTTGCCATTTGTATTTCTTTATCTGAGAAGTGTGTATTCATCTCAGATGCCCATTTCTGGATTGGGTCTTTGAATTTGGACAGGTTCATGTTTTTTAATTCTTTGTATGTTCTAGATAGAAGACCTTTGTCTGAGGGACAGCCAGCTAGGATTTTTTCCCAATTTGTGGGTTTTCTTTTTACTTTGCTGATGATTTCTTTAGATGTGCAAAAACTTTTCATTAGGATGAGGTCCCAGTTATTGATTCTTTGAAGTGTTTCCCTTGCAGTTTCATTTTTGTTCATGAACTCTCTGCCTACTCCTATGTCTTCCAGATTTTTACCTACTTTCTCTTCCAATAGATTCAGAGTTTCTCTTTTAATGTTGAGATCTGTGATCCATTTTGACTTGAGTTTGGTGCATGGTGATAGACTTGGGTCTATTTTCAGTCTTGGCAAGAGGCAAGCCAGTTTTTCCAGCACCATTTATTAAACAGGCTATCTTTTTTCCAATGAGCTTGGTTGGCCCCTTTGTCAAATATTAGGTGGCTGAGTGTGTTTTTTGTTGTGGCTGCATCTTCCAGTCTGTTCCACTGATTCTCAGGTCTGTTTTTGAGCCAGTACCAGGTTGATTTTATTGCAGTAGCTTTGTAGTATAATTTCAGGTGAGAGATTGTGATTCCACCTGACTTGTCCTTGTGGCCTAGAATTGTTTTTGCTATTCTGGGTCTCTTCTGGTTCCAGACGAATTTAAGGCATGTTTTCTCTAGACCTGTGAGGTATGCTGATGGTAGTTTAATGGGAACTGCATTGAATCTGTACAACAGTTTTGGTAGTATGGCCATTTTCACAATGTTGGTTCTTCCTAACCATGAGCAGGGAATGTTTTTCCATTTATTGAAATCCTCTTCGATCTCTTTTTTCAGTGTACTGTAGTTTTCATTGAATAAATCTTTTACATTCTTTGTTAGATTGATTCCTAAATATTTCCATTTCTTGGATGCTATTGTAAAAGGTATGGTTTCCTCAATTTCTCTCTCAGTCTGTTTGTTGTTCGTGTATAGGAATGCTATTGAGTTTTGGGTGTTGACTTTGTATCCAGCTACGCTGCTGAATTTTTCAATTAATTCCAGGAATTTTCTTGTGGAGTTTTTGGAGTCCTCCATGTAAAGTATCATGTCATCTGCAAATAGTGATAGTTTGACTTCTTCCTTTCATATTCTTATTCTTTTTATTTCTCTCTCTTGTCTAATTGCTCTGGCTAATGCTTCCAGAACTATGTTGAATAGGAGTCGTGACAATGGACATCCTCATCTTGTTCCTGAATTTAAAGTGAAAGTTTTCAGTTTTTGTCCATTTAGTATGATGTTGGCTGTTGGTTTGTCACAGATGGCTTTGATCAGATTGAGGTAGAGGCCATCTATTCCTATTTTTTCTAGGGTTTTTAACATGAATGCATGTTGGACTTTATCGAAAGCTTTTTCTGCACCTACTGAGATGATCATGTGGTTTTTGTCTTTGGCTGTATTGATATGATGTATTACATTAATTGATTTGCAAATATTGAACCATCCCTGCATTCCTGGAATAAATCCAACCTGGTAATGGTGTATCATTTTCTTTATGATTCACTGCATTCTATTTGCTAGTATTTTGTTGAGTATCTTTGCATCTATGTTCATTAGAGAGATTGGCCTATAGTTCTCTTTCTTGGTTGGGTCCTTCTCTGGTTTTGGTATCAGTATAATACTTGCCTCCAGAAATGAGTTAGGGAGAGTTGCTTCCTTTTCAATTTCATTAAAGAGTTTGAGGAGTGTTGGCATTAAATCTTCTCTGAATGTTTTTTAGAATTCTGCTGTGAATCCATCAGGGCCTGGGCTTTTCTTTGTTGGTAAGTTTTTAATGACATTTTCAATCTCATTAATTGATATTGGGTTGTTCAGGATTTTTGAATCTTCATGATTCAATTTTGGTAATTTGTACATTTCTAGGAATCTGTCCATTTCTTCTGAATTTTCTATCCTATGGGAGTAAAGATTCTCAAAGCAGGTATTAATGATCTTTTGAATTTCTGTAGGATTTGTAGTGATTTCATCCTTTTCATTCCTTATTGCATGAATTTGAGTTCTTTCCTTTCTTTTTTTGATAAGGTTGGCTAGGGGTTTATCCATTTTATTTATTCTTTTGAAAAACCAACTCTTTGATTCATTTATTTTTTGTACAGTTTTCTTTGTCTCAATTGCATTAATTTCTTCCCTGAGTTTTATAATCTCCTCCCTTCTTTGGGCTTTTGGTTTGGTTTGTTGCTCTTTTTCTAAAAGTTTGAGGTGTAGCATTAGGCTATTTATTTCTCTCTTTCTGTTTTCTTTGTATGTGAGTTCATTGCTATAAATTTCCCTCTGAGGACTGCTTTCATTGCATCCCACAGATTCCAGTAGGTTGTATCTGCATTTTCATTTGTTTGTAGGTATTTTTTAATTCCTTCTTTAACTTTTTCTGTGACCCACTGGTTATTCAGGAAGTTGTTGTCTAATTTCCAAGTGTTTATGGAGTTTTTGGAATTCCCTTTGTTGTTAATATGTTGTTTTTGGAGTTCTCTTTCTCATTAATTTCCAATTTCATTGCACTGTGGTCAGATAATACGCGTGGGATAACTTCAATTCTTTTGCATTTAGGTAGATATGCTCTGTGGGCTGGAATGTGGTCAATTTTAGAGAAAGACCCATGCAGCCATGCAAATATTCTTTCCTGATACGTAACACACCTTTTCATCCTCACAATAGGATATTTTGCAGAGCAAAAATTAATTTTTTGAAGTCCAGCTTTATTATTTTTCCTCTATGAAGCATACTTTTGGTGTCAAGTCTGAGAACTCTTTTCCTAGTCCAATGTGAAGCTCTTCCTTCTATGATTTTTATAAAATTTTGTGTTTTACACTTAGGCTCTTTATTCATATTAATTTTTTCATAACACTTAAAACTTAGTTTAGTTCCTCGAAATCTTGCAACTTTCTTGTAAGTCAAAGAACATTTAGAAAGGGGAAACTTATCCAAAGCGTAGCTACATTATAACAGAAAATTCAGAATATCCCTTGAAAGCCTGGGGAAATTAGTTCATTGGGAGAGTACTTACCTAGCTTATATGAGACCATGGTTTCAATCCCCACTCAGAACCACAAAAAAAAAAAAAAACACAGAGAAAGAAGGCACAGTCTATCTTTAGAATATCTAATTCACCATAGTCTGTGTTCAGCCCTAAAATAAGCAAGTTAGGTTTTATTACTATGTAGAATCCAGATGAATGGTGTTGCCCCTATTCAGCTTGGACAGCCCAGTACACTGCCAGGTCCTCAGTGTCAAGGGACAGAAAATCCAGTCACAGTTACTTAATACAAAGGATTATTTTCTCCTTGTAACAGGAAGTCTGGTAGTAGGTAGTCTTGGGAAACTGTCCACTGCCTAAGGAATGTGTCAAAAACTCAGATCCCTTCTGTCTTCTAGCTCCACCGTCTTCCCTGTGCAGCTTTTGTCTCCAAAAGATTCTAAGAGTGCTGTTCTTGTGCCACAGATCTGTGTCTCTATTAATAGACATCTCAGCTGCACTGCGGGCAGGAAGAAGGGCAAAGGGGAAGAATACGATGATGCATAAGATGCAATTACGTGCTTCAGGCATCTTTCTTTTTCAGTAAATATCCTGTTATTGGACACATTTTATCCTCCTTCTCATTGGAATTAAAATCCCATATATTTAAGGGTATATGCTGCAGGCCACATAAGAGGAAACCTAGACTGTCTCTTTTTGAAGAGTCATTTAAAATATCCCAGCCCTGCCCTGCTGTGAAAATCACTGGCCACTGCTGTCATCTTGTCAATTTGTCATTGTTAGTATGACAATATTAGTTTTACAATTCTTAATGTACCATAAAAGCTGTGCATCCACTTTCCTACCAGCAAAAACATATCAGCAATAGGAGAATGGTAGCATTAGTATAATGTCATCACTCGGTAATATGCTGTACGGCTGACATATATTATATTTTCGTTTCCTTGAGAAAGTTCTGTGTGCTGTCTTCACCTCAAGGATGTCACCTTTCTGAGATTGCTGGAGGAGGCCTTTGCCTTACACTGTTGTTTCCACAGAGATATTAATTCACCTTCTAAATAGTTTGGCTATGATCAGGAATTCCAAGGTGGTTGCTGGGACATTTCTATTTCTAGAGAATACTGAAGACTTCACAGGTACTTTCTGGCAGGGCATCATGAACTGTGTGATATGTGTGCATGTAAATACAAACGTAAAATAGAAACCGCTGCGCAGGCGTAGTCATACATGTCACGAGTGTGAGTCACAACCAGCACTGCCAAATATTCAAACACTAGTTTTATTTAACTTATCAGTCCAACTTCCTTGTGGCTGCTAAGCAAAAAATGAGTTTTATATAATTTATCAGATAGTTTAACTTCCATTTGTCAGCCTCAGTCTTTATAAGCATCTGCCTTCACCAAAATAACTGGGGTTGTAAATGGTTTCAGAATCCAGTACAGCAGCAAGACATAAGGATTTATAAGAAAAGCCCCTCCTTGACCATCCACCCACACAAGTTGCCATGGAGGATGGCCCCACCCCAGCATAGCTCCTTCAGGTCTGGATGCTGCCTATCTTTCCTGAGTCATGTTTGAGACCTGCCACCTCACCAGTTGCCCATCTCATCAGAGCTGGGCATCTCAAAGCTGCCGTTTTATCAGTCTCATCAAAGTTGTGTATCAGCCTCGATGGCCCTCAGGACCTCCTTCTCTGGAGTCTTGTCACGTCTCAGCACTGTATTTCTTCTCTGTTGTTCTCTCTTTTCTTGTGTGGTTAAATATTTCTCTTGCCTAGAGGTAGGAAAATTCTGTGATCACTTTAGTTTCTGGAAAGATCTTTTTTTCCTATGCCCTGAATCTTCTCACCTGGCTTGGGATTAGACTTTTAGAAACCAAAATAAGAAAAAGGATTGAGTGACAGCAGCAAAACAGACAACTAGAAGCTCCTCCCATGTCTCCCTGGACCAAAACAAAGAACCAAAACAAGGAGAAAACAATACCAATTTCAGTGGAGTGTTCGCGGCAAAGCACTAGAGAGTAGTGCACGGAGATACACAATGGCCTTAAAAGAAGAGAATTCATCGCACAGCATCTGCATTCCATCCCTCAGAGTCAGCCCTGAACAAAAAGGAGCTTCAGTGAGGAAAAGATAAGCAGGAGACATGGCAGTTGCCAGTCTTCTGAGATATTTGCTTCTGGGCCACCGTGAGGCCTTCGTAGGCCTTGACCCCAGTTCCAGGAGGTGCCAGATTACCACATTGCTCTATTGCCTCAGACAGGGAGTCCAGACCATGCTGTCCCTCCCCCACCCAGGCTCTTGCAGCATGAAGTCATTTCAGAACCTCCCCACTCAGGGTCCTGTGAGCAGCTGGACAGCTTCCACCAGCAGCTCTGCTGACCCAGAACTGAGTCATCCAGGACGCTGCACCCAACCTCCCACAGCTCTGGGAAGCACCTAGGATGCCCACCCTAACGCCCTTGGCCTATAAAGACCCCTAAAAAACAGCTGGGTGAACTCAGCTACCCTCTTGCTTGCCCTTCTCACCCGCTAACAGCCTCAGAGCCTAGCCAGACAGCCTGCCCTTGGTGGTTTGGTCCACGAGCCCCAGACAAGCAGATGAGAGGCTCCACTTCTCAACTTGAGCACATTTGTTTTTCGAAGTTTGGCTAAAGCCCTACCAAATCATCTACGGAGAACTTAGGCACTGACAGGTACCCTGTCTGGGCCCACTATTGTGGCCTAGCCCTCGTGCAGTTCTCAGACTCAAAAGGTCACCCTACCCAGATATCAGGTATTCCTAGACCTACTGGACCTACCAGAATAGCCCTGCCTTCACACAACCCACAGAAAATAGTGGTTGTTCTACATCTGCAACTAGGGGTATCATACCCAGAGCTTACACCAAACTCATAACATCTGAAGTAGCTGCACCCCAGTCAGTCATGACATCCCACCAGCCCTGAAACCTAGACCCTGAGACACCTGTGGACAATGCCCACATTGATCACAGCTGAAGAAGTCACACGAGCACCATAGTAATACATCAAGATGCAAATCTGATCCATAGCTTAAGATACATAAGAATGTCTTTTTCTACAAAACTATCTCAAAAATTAGAAGGGACAACTGACCTACCAGTCATACAAATACCAACGCAGGGAAAAGAATCATGAAAAATGAGGTGACATAATGAGGAATACAATGACTGTCTTACAGAAGACCTGGAAGTAAAGGAAGCCGGTGAATTTCCTGCAAGTTTCAAAGAATGATTTTAGGAAAACCCCACGAGGAGCAAGAAAATGCAGACAGATGATTCAGTGTAATTAGGAAGATCATTCATTGTGGGAATAAGAAATTCAGTGAAAAGATATAAATCATTTTAAAAATCAATACATTAAATTTAAAGTATAGTTGAAAACTTCAACAGCAGGACTGATTAGGCAGTAGAAAGAATTTCTGAACCTCAAGATAGTTTAAAAATAACCCAGTCAGGTAACAAGAGAAAAAAATTTTAAAGAAAGCTTTTGAGATCCATGAGACATTATTAAGTGAGAAAATATGTGCATTATGGGAGTTCCAGTAAGAGAAGATTACAAAGAAGTCTACAAAAAAGATATATAACATCTATTTAACACAGACTTCTGTGCAGAAACCTTAGAGAACCAGAAGAAGTCCTAAAGAGAAAAAACATTGCAAGCCACAGACACCATACTCAGCAAAGCTGTTCTTCAAAAATAAATGTGAGATAAAGACTCTCCAAAACAAGCAAAGACAAAGGGAATTAATCACTACCAAAGTAACCCTACAAAAATATTTAAAGGACTCCTACACTAAAAGCAAAATGATGTGCAAAACAAATGTGCAAAGTTCAACACTAAATCAAATACATAGAAGAGTAAGAGATCACAATCAAACTCTATCAATATAAAAAACCACCATACCAAAAAGATGAATTACAAGAGAGGGAAAAAAGATCACAGATATACAAAACAACCCTCAAAAGTTAGAAAGAACAGAAGCTTTAACATAAGAGGTTTATATACACCCCATTAGAACATATAGATTGTCCAAATGAATTTTTAAAAAAACTACAGTCAGCAATATTCTGCCTAAAAGAAACTCACCTCATAAATAAAGATACATATAAACTGAGAGTGAAGAGATAGAAAAAAGGCAAACCAGGAAAGTGGAAACAAAAGATGAACAGGAGCACATATGCTTTTTTCAAAAGTAGACTTCAAATTTGAAAAACTATTTAAAAAGAGTCAAGTGGTGCCTACATCATGATGAAAGAATCCACACAGCAAGAGGCCATAACAATTGTAAATATTATATTTATAACCAACATTAAAGTACCCATAGTATAAAGGAAATGTGAAATCTAAAAGGAGAAAGAAGGATAGGCTTAAATTCAATAGTATCTGAGCACATCAATATGCCACCTTCAGTAATGGAGAGATCATCCAGACAAAATATCAACAAAGAAATATCAGTGAAATTCAACTACAGATCAAATGAACCTAATTTATAGAACAGTCCATCAAATAGCTGCAGGAAACACATTCTGCTTATCACCACACAAAACATCTCCAAGACAGACCACACATTGCACCACAAAACAAGTCTCAACCAATTAGAGAAGTGAAATCTACTGTATATCTTCTCTAACAGCAATGGAATAAAACTAGAATTCAACAAAATAAGAGAACTTGAGAAATTATATCAGTATGTGTAAATTGAAAAACATTCTCTTGAACAACCAATCTATAAATGGAGAAAGCAATAGGAAAATTTAAAAATTTTTAAAAAATGAAAATGAAAAGATAACATACCGAAAAGATAACATCCCAAAAACTACAGTGCAGTAATAGCAGTACTAAAATGGAAGCTTATATAACAAGTGCCTACATTTTAAAAAATAAATTTCAAACAACCTACCCATGTAACACAAAGTACTAGAGAAGCAAGAACAGACTAAACTCAAAATTAGTGGAAAGAAATAACAAAGATCAGAGCAGAAGTAAATAAAATAGTACAAAAATATAAAAGATCAATGAAATTAAGGGTTAGTTTTTTTAAAAATAAAATTGACAAACATTTAGCCTAACTGACCAAGAAAAGGAGACAAAAGATCACAATTTTAAAAACCAGAGATTAAAAAGGAGATGCTGCAGTTGATAATGTAGAAATATGAAAGATCATTAAAGACTATTATGAATAACCATACACCAACAAATTGAAAAATCTAGGTGAAATGGATAAATTTATGGATACACGAGCCTACCAAAATTGAATAAGGAGGGGAAGAGGGTGTCAAGAGAGGGGAGGGGAAAGGAAAAAAAAAAGAGGAACTAGGATATATCATGCAAAGGTACAAATTCCCAGTGATGAATGTGATCATTATAGTTATCTAAATTGTAGCAATAAACTTAATTATTAAAACATGAGCTGTCAGGGCAAAGTAATAATATTGAATCAGTGATAAAAGTGTCCTGACAAAGAAAAATCTGGTGCCAGAGGCTTCACTATTGAATTTTACCAAACTTTTAAGGAAGAACTAAAGCCAACTCATCTAAAATTATTCCAATGTGTGGGAAGGCGAGCAACTCTTTCACAATCATTCTAAAAGGACAGCATCATCTTGCTGCTAAAATCAGACAAGGACATAATAGAAATATAGATCAATGTTCTTGATGAACATAGATGCACAGGTTCTCAATAAAACACTAACAAATCTATGCCAACTACACATAAAATATCATGCAGCACAATCAAGTGGCATTTATCCCAGGGACTTAAGGATGGCTCAACATACCAAACAGGTAAACATAGCACATTACATCAGCAGAATGAAGGATAAGAAGTGTATGATCAACTCAATAGATGCAGAAAATGAATTCAATATAAATCCACATCCATTTATGATAAAAGAAAACTTCAAAAATTAGGCATGGAACAACGTATCTCAACAATGTAATTGCTATGTATGACACACAACCTACATTATGAGGAATGGGGAAAAGCTGAAGTCATTCATTGTAAGATCAAGAACAAGATAAAGATGTTTGGTCTCACCTGCTTACTAAATATAGTACTGGAAATCTTAGCCAGAAGGGTGTGACATGATAAATCAAAGGTACCAAATTAGGAAAGGAAAAGTTCAAATTATGTTTGCAGATGCCTTGATTTTCTATATACAAAAGGCTAAAGACTCCACCAAAAAAACTGTCAGAATTGACAAATGAATTAAGTGATTCAATAATGCAGGATATAACATCAACATATAAAACACCAATACATTTTTATACACCAACAACAAAATTCCTAGAAAAAACAAGAAAACAATCCTACTAATAATAGCTATAAAAATTCCTAATAATACTTTAACTAAGGAAGTGAATGATCTCTACAATGTAAACTACAAAACAATGATAAAAGAAATTGAGAAGGGCCCCAAAACATTAAGAGATGTCACATGTTCATGGATTGTAAGGATTGATATTATCAAAATGTCCATACTTCTCAAAGTGAGCTACAGATTTGATGCAATTCTTATCAAAATATCAACGCTATTCTTCACCCAAAAAATTTTATGTAACCACAAAATACTCTGAGTAGCCAAAATAATCCTTGGCAAAAAGAACAAAGCTGGAATTATTACAATACTTGACTTCAAAACACACTACAAAGTAGTAGTAATCAAAGCAGCATGCTACTGGCATAAAAACAAAATACACACCAATAGAATATAACAACAAACCCAGAAACAAATCTATGTATTTACAGTAAACTGATTTTCAACAAAGGCAGAAAGAACATACATTGGAGAAAGGAAATTTCCTCAATAAATAATACTGGAAAACCTGGACATCCAGTTGCAGAAGAAAAAGGTCAGACCCATACCTCCCACCATAGACAAAAAGTCAACTCAAACTCTGTCAACATCTTAAGTGTGAGACTCAAAACTATGAAGCTACTAGAAGAAAATATAGAAGAATGTTCATACTCCAGGACATCTGGGCAAAGATTTTGCAGATTTGACTGCAAAAGCATAGACAACAGAAGCAAATAGTGGCAAATAGGATTTCATTAAGTTAAAAAGCTTCTGTACTGCAGTGAAAACAATCAAAAGAGTAAAGGACACCAATAGAATGGGACAAAGTATTTGCAAACTATTCATCTGACAAGAGATTCAGAAAAAAAGGAACTTAAATCAACATCACTGTTGCTGTTGTCGTCAGTGTTGCCATCACCCAGTTAAAGGCAGGTGAATAACTGAATGGACATTCCTCAGAAGAAATACACAAATGGCCAACAGTGCTGCACAAGGTGTTCAGTGTCACCAATCATCAGAAAAATGCAAATCAAAACTATGATGAGACATCATCTCAACCCAGTTGGCATGGCTACTATCAAAAAGATTTTAAAAAGAAACAAATGCTCCAATAGAAGAAGAGGAACTTACATGTATGGCTGGCAGTAATGTAAATTAGAAGAGCCATTGTAGGAAACAATGTGGAGTTTCCTCAGAAGACTAGAAATAGAGCTCCCATTTGATCGAGTAATCACAGTACAGATTTTATAACCAAGGAAATTGAATTCAGCACATCAAAGAGACATCTGCAGCCCTGTGCTTCTTGCTGGATAATTCACCACAGGAAGATATGAAATCAACTTAGGTATCCATCAGTGAATCAATAGATAAAGAAAATATGGCTATTTATACACAATAAAGGGGCAACCCACTGGGGCCCCCTTCTATCTCTCTCTTGGACAGAAGCTTTCTTTCCCTCAATAAATATATTCTGCTCTTAACCTCCATTGTTCCTTCTTTAATTTTAGAGAATATGAACTTATTCCAGATACCTTTCAGGTTGGAAGTTTCTATTTTCCTATATCATTTTGGAGTTCCCCACCGAGATTGTTGGACAGAGATAAGAGTTTGCTTTTGTTTCATAGACTCTGGATTGGGATTCATGTAAAAATCCTTAGAAAAGACAGCCCCCTTTATGTCTCTCTCTTGGACAGAAGCTTCTTTCCCTCAATAAATTTATGATGCTCTTAAAAAAAGTAGAATGTTATCCAGTCATAAAAAATTTACATCCTATCCTTTGCAGCAAAATGTATGAAACTAGGTGGCATTATATTAAGGGAAATAACTCATATACAGAAAAACAAACAGTGCATATTCTCACTCAGTGTGAAAACTAAAACCTTGATCTCAAAGAAATAGAGAACGGGATGGTAGTTACCAGAACCTGAGAAACACATGGGGGGAAGGAGAGATAGAAGGGATGGTCAATAGGAACAGAGGGGAGGAGGGATGATTTCTGATATTCTACAGCATGGCAGCATTAACTGTAGATGATGACAATTTGTTGTTTCATAACAACTAGTACAGAAGATTTGGAATATTAAAATGTGAAAGAAATTATACACATCTAAGGTGATAAATATGCCAATTACCCAGATCTGATCATTATACATTGCAAGTGCATATTAGAGTATAACATTTTATCCCATAAATATATTAAATGTACTGTGTATCAATTAAAATAGAAATATAAAAGAATTAAAATAAACAAGATTCATGGGTTATTTTTTTTTAGATTCTTACTTATCTATCCCCTCAGGTAATGATCCGAGTCAATGCACCAAGTTATTTAATTAAAAATGGTAGAGAGAAAAGATCAAAGGTTATTATATCAAAAATAGTCACCTGACATAGACCCCATATGTACACATAAGGAGAGAAACCGAGAGAGGAGGGGAGAGAGAAGGAGAGAGGGAGAGAGAAAAAGAATGTGTGAAATATTTTAGCTAAAGTTAACAATTATTGAATTGGAAGAAAATTTTTATTAACTGTAGGCTATGTTTCTATTAATGTTTTTGACATTTACCTTGCCTTTATAAATAAAAAAAGACATACTAAAGAAAGATAAATTTTGCTTCTTGTCCCCAAATAGTCTTAATTGAACAGAGATTTAGGGTATATAAAGATACATACAAAAAAAAAAGATACATACAAAAAGCAAACAGGAAATTACAACAATTTAACATATAAAAGAGTGTATGTGGGTATAATTCAAACAGCATATGGTAATGCAGAGCAGGGAGACTCATAATAATTAAATCAGTAGATTGCTTCCCATTTTACTTGCACATATAATTTAATTTGATACAATAGCTCTGGAAAGTGTGGTGTGATTATTATCTCCATTTTACAGATGAGGAAAAATGTAATACCAAAATTAAGTAATTTCTCCTAATTTACACAATTAGTCACTGGGAATTACAGTGGAAGTGGTTCCTGTGAAGAAACTGTCCAAATTACAGGGTCCAAAATGAAGATGAAAGAGAAGATATATAAGCGTACTACACAGAGATGTGCTTTGCATTATTGAATTTTTGTGCAAAGCTCAATATTGGTAAATTGCATTCCATAATACAGTGGCTCAAAGTCCAATTTAATCAGAATCTCTGGGGCGAGTCCTAGGGACTGGTATTTTTGAAAGCTCTCAGGTGATTCCAAATTGACTGCCAGGTTTGGGCAGCACTGGCTTTTGTTGCTTCATAAGCAAAGCAATGAAAGAAAAGGTGTTTTTTGTGTGGTGGCGGGAGAGAAAAGAAACCCCATGCGAACAAAGGGGAGATGCAGGTTGAAGAGAGAAAGTATTCAGAGCCAAGGGAAAATTAACTTCCATAAAGCATGCTCTGTTTAGTGTTTGGTTTCAAAATCTTTAAAGAAAGCTGTGGAAGGATTTATCCCTCATACATTAATGTGAGACATTCTGCTTAATTTTAAAATGGTTTTTATACAGTTTTATTATAGGAAATACAAAGCTAATGCTTTTGCATATGTAAAAGTAGTAATTATATTTCATTCATAACTATATCAGTATCATGAGCATAGTTTGGTCTTATCCTGAGCCCATTTCATTTCTGACACATTAAAAATAGCCTATTTTAAAAACAAAGAAAAAAACTTTGGAAATTCATAAACCATCACTAGTTCAGGACACAGTGAGAGGTCAGTGGTATTATTTTTTATTAGTAATTCCAGATATAACCAAATTTGTAATAAATTTATTCAAATTATTTACTATTTCAAAACCTCTTCCAGCCCCTTGGAGTCTCTGTTCCCCCAAAAATATAAAAGTTCATTTTTTGAGATGACCAGAACAATATGATATTTATTTTCTATAAAATTTATGAACTAGAACCAAATAAAAGTGATTCTGACAGTTTCTTAACCAAGATGCAAAATAGACCTTTGATTACCAGCAGCACTAGGTGTTATGATTCATTGATCTCCCAAGCAGTTGTACAGAATAACACTCATCTCAACACTGCATATAGACTGCATTTCTGAATAGAGATTACATTTCCTCACATGCTTATCATACCTAGTCATAGTGGACTTTTGAATTTTTGCCAATTACACAGGAGGACAATAAAACATGAATGAGGGTATGAAGTAAACTTTCCATTATTAGGAGGATTTAAACATTATGGATTAATAACATACCATATAAAGTTAAACTGCTATGACATCTACCAGCTCCAATAAATCAGAATACTTCACTAATATTGACCCACAAAGTAAGTTGCATAAAAGGGTACATGCAGCATGATTCCATTTTGAAACATTTTAAAACACGCAAAATCTACCTATTTTGTGAAGAAATGTGTGAGTAGTACAGAATTATGCAAAAAAAGAAATACATACCAACTTCTTCTTGTTTCCCAGGGTACTGAGCAAAGAGAAAGTTATGAGACTGAGACTTCAGTTGTTCTTGAAATATCTTTTTCCTATCACCATGACAAAAGGCATGCATATGAAGCAGATATAGAAGCGCTGATATATTTAAATCTAGATGATGGGCGTTTGCATATTGTTTAGATGATTTTCCATATTTCTGTACATATTTAAAATCCATAAAGTTTTTTCATTGTTCAGAAAGTGACAAGTATATTTTGACAGAAAAGATGAGCAAAAGAATCTTTGTTGAAAATAGCCTTAGAAAATGTAGAGAGGAAAATAAATAGGATAAGGCCCTTCTCCAATTTACCTCTTATTGCACTAACGAATGATTTTTAAAAAAAAATAAAGCTCCAATCATGGAACAGTTAGAAGAAACAAAGTAAATATAAAGATATCAACATGAAGTAATCTATTAAACATAACACTGAATTTTAATATAAAGAATAATGGTAAAATATAGAAGAAGATATATACATTGCTGTATCACTTAATTTAAAAACAGACAAAAGAAAGCTTCACTACCAGGTATGTTGGACCAACAGGTATGAAACTTTCTGTCTCACTGCAACAACTAAAAACAGGGCTAACTACATAAAACACAGGACACAAGCAATATACTGCTATGATCCTTATTTAAAAAAGGAAATAAAAGTCATAAGATTTACAATCAAAGAGGCCTGAACACATTCCCTAGGTCACGAGGTGGGGAGAAGGAAAGTCTCTCTGAACTGAAGACATTGATGAGAGTTCAGAGATTGTGAGGTGGCTGCTGGAGGTGGGGTAGAATACCACAACTGAGAGATCCAGATTGAAAACTCTGCATTAAAAATGCGCTGAGTCCACAGAGTGTGACCCCCAGAAGGCTAGGCACATAATTGGCAGGGAGGTGAAAGTTTGATAATCTCTGGAGCTCACAAAGAAGTAGGAAATATTGATATTTCAAGAACCCATAGAAGAGAAATCTCAAGTACATGAGGCCTTTAATATAGACCCTGGAGAGACCTGATAGAAGGGCTGATCTAGCCCTAGAGTAAAGGCCACCCCAGACTTGTCCTAATAAAATTTTAAGACTTTTAAAAGATGAAGCTTATTTTCAAGTAACAACCTGACACAACAAAGTTCAATACTATTCAAAAGAAAACAACAAAATCTAGTTAATAGAACATTGATCAGCATCTAATAAAAAATTACTAGACAGTGTAAAGAAGTAGCAAATGAGACTCATGATCTAAAGGGGAAAAAAATCAGTCGACAGAAACAATCAAAACCAATGCCAATCATAGAATTAGCAAAGACTTTAAAACAGTTGTTATAAATATGCTGAAGGAATTTTTTTTAAATCACTAGGTAGGTTTAGACACTGCAAAAGAAAAGATTGATTCACTTAAAGAAATAACAGTAGAAATTTCTGAACATAAAATGGGCAGAGAGAAAAAGACCAAATAAATTAACAAAGCCTCAGATATTTGTGGAACAATAGCAAGTTGTTTTTAGATCCTAAAAAGAGAGAGAAAGAAAATGTATTTGAAGATGTAGTGGCTGAGCCTTTCCCACAATTAATGAAAATGTTAAACTTACAGGATACTAAGATACTCAGTAATTCCAACCAAGAACTTATTCAAAAATGTATTGTGTAGTTCATGACGTTAGCCTCAGCCAGTGCTCATTACATGCTGTGATTCACCAGCTGGCACGCTGCCTGTGCCCCACCTGAGTGAGCAGGAAGACATGGAAACCAAGCCCTGGCTGAGATCAAGGTCTGGGGGACAATGTTGGCAGCCGGTAGCAGAATTCACAAAAATAAGATCGAGAGTTTTAAAACTGGAATGACAACTAGTTGAAGACTAGAGGGGCCAAAATATAGCATTATATACAAGGGAAGATTAAATCATTGAGAGGTTCAGCTGAACTTTCTGAATGTCAGATGCATTTGTTCATTTCTAATTGGGCTAGGCACTGGTGTGGCGATTTTGGTCACAGACATCCTAAAGGTGTTTCTGACTTCGCAGAAGAAGAGATCTGAACAGTATTCTTTGTGACCTATATTCAAGATTCCCTTTGAACTCAGTAAGTCAATAGAGGCCTCCTCTTTCTATGCACTGAAAAGGAACTTCTTCATTATTCAACTCTACCGTGTCCGCTCTTTTGGAACTTGTGAGAACTGTTTCACCAATTAACAAATTGCTTCTGTTTGGAAACATCCCCTAAGAGTGTTTTATGCCTGCGGGTTCTTGGGAAGAGAAAAAAAGGATGTTCCTTGCATGTAAGACAGATTATTTTAAATGAAAAGGAAGTTAGAGCTTGTACAAAAGGTCATGAGTAGCTAATCTGTAGACAGCTGCAGGAAAAATGCTAGGAAGTTAACCTTTACCAAGACTCTATGTCAGAATTTAAAAATTACGAGCCCACTTTTTTCTTAATTTTCCTAATTTCAAAATACTTCATTTCTCTATAAAATATGTGGAAAAATTTGTGGAAATATGTGGGAAAAAATGTGGAACAACAAAAAATAAGAGAAAACTCATCTACATTATCACTTCATAAAGATAATTACTGCAAACACCTTGGTTTATATTTTGAAGATTAATTTTGGAAAATAAACCAATATATAATAAAAGTAAGATTGCAATATACAGGAATTCTGGAAACTGATCTCCCTTAGTCATAAAAAATTATCTCATTAATTCAGTAAAATTTCTTTTCTCCCACAAAATTGAGATAATACATTATATAGTTACCTGTTTTTCTTAATAACACAGTATACATATTTTCCCACATAACTCTAAGATAATTATAAGATAATTTTGCCTCAGTTATTACAATAGCTATATCTAATTTTTTCATTATAATGGCTAATTATAATAATATGCATCTTTGTCTTGATCATGGCTTTAATAAAAATGATTCAAGATTTCAGATAAATATGGCCTCTAGTTTACCATACTTAATTTGTTATCATGTTAGCTTTCCTTCTATTTCTAGCTTGTGAAAAGGTTTACTTATTTATATAGTCACTATTTATTTTTAAGTAGTCCTCTCAGAGAAATTTGATAGAATTCAACAAAGAGAAACTTGGTGCCAAATTTCTAGCCCGTATCGCCTAGAACAAGCAGCTGAACTACTTTTGTTTATTCTCAGTATTTTCTAAGCAGAGAAAGAGATAAATGTATGTCTTCCTAGAGTAACTGAGCCTGGAGAAATGGAACCAGGCTTTCTCCAGTACTGTCAAGTACAGGAACAGAAAAATACATGAAGTTTAAGTTCTTAGACCTGCTCTTTGTCGAACATGCCAAGTGAAATTTGATGGAATTCAACATTCATTCCGGTCAAGCAGGTATTTTATGGATCTATAGGAGAAGAAATCATAAGGGTTGAGAAATCACACATAGAAGAGATCTGCTCCATACATAGCAAGGGGAGATGAGGGAAAGGGAGAAGGGAGAGACCCTTGCAAGGCTTGGAGCTTGACTTCCTGGGACCCTGACAGTAGGAGAAGCACAGAGGAAAAAAAGCTTAATGCACAAATAATGTGTTCAGTTGGATGCTGAGGTCCAGGTAAGTGGATATTTATGTAGAGGTGTCCAGCTGGTAGAAGATAGTCTGGGTCTTCAACAAGAAGAAAGAAAATATTAGACTTCAAACTTATCTGCATAGAGGCTGCAAGAGGTTATAAGATGGCCAAGGAGGAGCATAAATGGGGAGAAATACTGAATTTGAAGAATAAGGAGCTTTTAAAACGCTCTTGTTGACCTCTGTGAACCGTGTGTTTCATTTCTGAATGTTTAGATGATGTTTAACAGATGCAGGCTGATGGGGGAAAAATGGCTTGGTTTGGGCTTAGGGAAGGTGAAACAGAAAACAAATCGTTCTCTTAGAATAAGAAAGGATGATACAGATCCACATGGGTCTCCGGGAAAAGGAAAGGACGCCCTTAGAGGACCTCGACCTCTGCTACGAAGTGGGCAGTGAGAACTTCCCCTGCGAGAGCGGAGTAAGGCTGAGATATGAGGACAGTGCGGAGGTGTGCAGGGAATTGACTGGGGATAAAGTGAGAACACACGTTTCGAAAACTCAGCACTGCACCGCGTAGCAGAAGCTCAGTGAGGTTCTACCTCTTACCATCCCATGGGAGGTTCAGCAATTGGGGATTCAGATGAAAGAAAAAGAATCAAGAGTGGGGGGAGGGGTTACCTGATGATGTACATTTCTCAACCGCCTTATCAGTAAAATACATTAGCCCTACTCTGTAAAGGAGAAAACTGAGACTTAGCAAGGTCTCCTGATTTGTCCAAGGTCACGAAAGTAAGGAAAGGAGGCTAGATTCAGATCAAAGGACCAAGTCCTTCCTAATCGCGCTGCTCTCGTCTGCCCCGCACCTCTCTCTGTAGTCCACGTTCCCTGCGCCAGGCCTTTTTATGTGTGGCCTTTCACTTAATCCCCATAATAACCTCGCCAGCTAGGTGCTATGCTTTCATCTCCTATGTGGCAAAGGCGCTGCTATGGTATGAATGTGTCTCCCGAATTTTCATCCCCAAGGCAAATGCTGGGCAGTGGAACCAGGTAAGAGGTGCTAGGTCACGAGGACTCTGCCTTCATGAATGGATCAGTGCCGCTGCCACAAGAGCACATTTGCTATGCAAATAAGTTCTATCTTCTCTTGTGCCTTGCTCGCTCGAGCTCTTTGCCTTCACCTCCGTGGGATTGCACTGCACGAAGGCTCTCACCAGATGCTGTTGCCGTGGTATCAGATCTCCCCACCTGCAGAACTGGAAGAAATAAGCTTCTTCTTTTCATGAATTACCCAGTCTGTAGTGTTCTATTATAGATGCACAAAACAAACTAAGAGACAGAGAGAGATTTGAACCAGTTCTCTTTGACCTCCACAGCTATGTTAGCTGCTCTACCGACCCGTCCAGGTTTCCTTTTTCTACTTCTTCATTCACTGTGGATTCTTTGTACTTCTTTCTGCTACTTTAGGGTTACACACATATTTTGGACTGGCATATCCTCATTTTGTTGGGACTGAATGATGCTAACAGCTCAATCTAATTCATCCTGCTGGTGACCTCTACCCTTATTTACTGCAAAAACTTGTATTAGGAGATTTGAAATCCTTATGCCTTGAAATGCTCACCCCAAATATGTATTGTTTTGCGTCTGATTCTTCTATAGCATTAAGAGCTATTCCTAGTTTTCCCTTATAAGTTATGCATTTAACACTCAGAAAATCATTCTTACTTACAACCTGGAAGATTTGAGGATCTATACAATTAAAATTCCAAGGTGATTGCCTTTGAGGAAGAAAGGGTCAGGAGTAATCAATTCCTGGCTGTGTGGTTCCCTTAAGTCTAAATTAAAGAGCCATGAAACCACCCTCCAGGGTTCACCAGGCACAGTGGGTTCAGTGAAGTTTGGAGACCCATCTAGTTGACATCACAAGTGGCTACTGAAGCCATCTTTTGTTTTTCAGATAACTTGAAAGAAAGCTTGGACAATCTCCAGCACAGAGCCCCAGTGACTGATAGAGCAGAAGATACAGCTCACCTCTCTTAGAGATCATACAGACATCAAACAAGAACTCTGTATGGGACAATCAGCTCACAAAACAAAAGTTCCAACAATGGGATTTAGGCCAGAGTAAGATCAGATGCATACACAGAAAACCTGTATCTCAGGATTTACACAGTAGAGGTGTTTGTGTACTTGTTTATTTTGTCCTTCATATTAAAGAAGCAGCTCAAAAGCAAGTAATTCATGGCTAAACCATTGGTTCCGTGACATCAGTGGACACCCTACTTCCAGCTTTCTGCTTCTTGCTCATGGGTCACTGCTGCAGCTGCAGTCCACGGCCCAGGGTGTAAGAAGGAAGAGCAGAGGGCAGACACAGTGACCGCTTCTTAAATCTCCTTAGTCAGCCCTATCCACAAGGAAGGCTGGGAAATGTAGTTTTGCTGAGTATATTGTTGCCTTCCATAACTTCATACCCTGTTAGTGAAAAAGAAAGAGGAAATGGATAGTAGGTAGGCTGTTACTACCGTTGCCTAAATGGGGTCCCACGTCCTATAGACTGATTAGATCAGGAGTGACTGCTCATTTGCACTGTTTGGGTTCTGGGAGGCAGCTCAGACCTCTCCCTCACCACCCTTGCCTACCACAGCAGTCAGCATCACTGCCCCAACAGTCCTGGCCTGGGACTGGTATTTGGAAGAAGTCCAAAGACTCTGATGTCTGATGTCAACTCTGTGCTACAAGCTGTCTCATCATCCCTCTCTACCTGGCTCCGCCCCATCTTGCAAAGCCAGGTAGCCTGATCCTGGGCCTGTGCAGCTGGTTCTGTCAGAGAGAGAGCATGATGAACACGGGTGCTAACACCCAGGAGGAGGAGTGCTGACAGGATTCTCATTTTCTTATGAATACTCCTTGCTAAGGACACCTTGGCCCTGTCTTTGTTCGTTCCTGCTGCTCTAACAAAGTATATAAGCTAAGACTAAGTAATTTGATAATAATTAAATTCTAGAGGCTGGGAAGTCCAAGATCAAGGCACCAACAGATTCAGTGTCTAATAAAGGTTTTATTTCTACTTTATAGATGGTGGCTCTTGCTATGTTTTCACATGACAGGAAGGAAAAAAAGGTGAACTTACTCTCTCCAGACCAGTAAGGATCCTATTCTTATGCGCAAGGGCAGATCTCTTATGCCTAATCTCCACCTCTTACCGCTGTTCAACTGGAGATTAAATTTCAACATGAATTCTGAAGTGGCATAAATATTCAGAGCACGGCAGCTCTTAAACAGTGAATAAACACCAGGCACTGGCTAGGTGTAGAGTCAATGGAGATGAAGAACATTTATCTTCCTGAGAATTCAGAGGCCAGGAGAGAAAGGCAGGGAAATAAATTGTAACCTGATATGACATATGCCTCAGAGAAGATAGGAAAGAAGCCCAGAAACCCTGGGGAGTCACTAACTAACCTAGCAAATCCTAAGCTCTAGAAAAAATGAAAGCACCCACCCACAATGTTGTAGGTTTTGTCACTGGAATTCCAATATTTTTACACATCCAAATTCCTCATCCAGCAAATAAGCATCTCCATGTTTGTCTTAGGAATCTGCTCTCTTTTTCTCCACAAAAATGCCAGAGGATGCTGACACAGAACTGGCTCCTGTTTGGGGAAATTCTGCTCTACCACGGAGGGTAACCATGATATGCTGGAGAGGAAGGACATGGCCAATAAGCTGTGAGCAAATAGTGAAAGTGCTCCCCGCACAAGAGCTGGCAGGCTTTGGGTTGTCTGAGAACAGGTCACAGGGATGGCGGCACAAGCCAGAGCCACAGAAGGGAGGCTAAACATTCCCGGGCCTTCATATCTCAAGGGTTAGACACGGTCCTTCTGGACAACAAGGCTACACATTGGGGTGAAGAAACCTGACTGCAAGCCTAGAACCACAGTGCACTTTGGTCCATCCAGGCTGACCACAAATCCACCCTGCCTCCTTAGCCGCCCTTCCATTTCTGTCTTGGTTTCTAGTGGTCCATTATTCGAATTCCAACAATTCCTGCATCCTCCAGGCCTGTTGCTGAGGAAGAGGGCCACCCTCTCTACCGAGCATCCACTTCCCTGCCTGGGGCAGCCACTGCACTCTCCCATCTCGTTGCTACGCTAGTGACTAGGCAGTGTTCCTCCAAGGGGGTATGCACTTACCTGGAGGACCCAAAGACTTTCCAAGTGAAACTCATGTGGGAAGAGTCACTAGGGTATGGATAGGATTAATCTGCTTGTGAATGAACCCGTGTTCAGGATAGACCTCTTCTTCATTTAAAAGAAAGGTATGTCTTTTCTATCCATCCATCTCAAGCCTGCTTTGGAGCTTGGCCACAGGAAGAAACAAAAAACAAAGGTATAAATTAAAATTAATGACAAGTAAGGGTCCTTGAGCTCACTGGGCTTCCTGTCCTCCCTCTTACACGTATTTCTTCAAGACAAGTGGCATCGCACCCCACAAGGGCTCATAAGTCGGAATATCCAAAGTAACCCAGGGGTGTGGGGCTGATCCTTTTACAACTCACTGGAAATTTTGCAGGACAAATGGATTTCTCAAAATTCAATAAATCAAACACACAAACAAAATTTTCACCTGATAGATTTCAGATATGTCACACTTTAATCTATAAAGTAATGAAAATGTATTTTATCAAATAAGATCATGAAATAAGCACTCCAGTTACACTCAATTCTCATCTTACTTTACTGTATAAATAGAATATTTAACACTTCTAATCTCCTATTAATAAGAGATGAAGTTATTTAAACTTAGGGTGAAAAATTTGAGATGTCAACTTAAAATTTGTGGATAACACAGCAATTTTTAGAAATTCTCTATGGTCCGCATAAGCAAATGTTTGACAGCCCTGGGGTGGGACACCAGGCATAAAGTGTCACAGCTATTTTACAGTCATGTTGCTTAACAATGAGGCTCTGCGCATCTCACCATTATGCAAATGTCAGAGCTCACACGTACACAAACCTAGGCGGTGAAGGTCACTTGCTTGACGTGGCCTCTCCCTATAAACAAGAAGCGTGGCAAAGGAGGCACATGAAGTGCTGCAAGCATCACCGAGCGGAATGTTTTGTTCTGCTTTGGTTTTCTTCAGTGCAGAGCATAGAACCCCAGACTTCACACATGCTAGGCAGGAGCTCTACCACTGAGCCATATTCCTCTCTTTTTACATTTTTCTCTTTTTTATACTTTGAAATAAGTTCCTGCTAAGTTGCCTCAAACTTGATATGCTCCTGCCTTAGCCTCCTGAGTAGCTTGGATTATGGAGCAGGCAGACTGTTTTATAGAAGTGTTATTTATATATAGGAGGGTATTCTGAAATAACAATAAAAAGTGTAGTATAGTAAATACATTAACCAGTAATATAGTTTTTATTATCATTATCGAATATAATGTGCTGTATAGAATTCTATGTGCTCTTCTTTCATATGATTGGCTGTACAGTAGGATTTTCCCTACCAGCATCTCTATAAACACATGAGGAGTTAATTGTGCCACAGTGTCACTTTAGGTATGATGTTACTTGGCAACAGGAATGTACCACCTCCATCCTGATCTGACAGGACCGCTGTGGCCTGTGCACTCCATCACTGACTAGGACATTATGTGGTACATGACTGTTTTAACCAACACAGGTTAAATTCCGAGTCTGTGCCAGGCACAGTGAACTTCCTAAACATAAGTACATCTCGCTGTGCTTAATAAAATCTTCAGCTTCCTGATGGGTCCTGCTCACAACAGGCTCCAGTCACCTTCCTACAATGAGAAATGCACTCTGGGACCAGAGTTGTAACTTGCATGGAAGGTTGTCGCCAAGAGCAGTATGCCTGGTCACAGATGGAAGGCCTCATGTTCGCTGGTGTTCAGGTGCATGGAGAAACAGCAACACAAGATAAGCTGTCATTAATCCCAAGTGGGCTCTTGGAACACATAGTGTCCAGTATGAGCACTGTGTTCCCCACAGGGTTGACCAGCAGTCCAGAGTCAGGACACAATGGGGCCAATTAAAGTTTACAGACAATGGGCCTGAGTGTATGCCTCAAGTGTTTCACCCTAAGAGGACCCAGAGAGCCACAAAATGGGGGTTTTACAGAGTCAGCCTGGAGATCCACATGGGGCTTCACCTATGAAGTCCCCCACAGAAGAAGCCCGAGCTGGAATGATGGATAAGGTGTGGATAATTGGAGAGAAGCAGGGGACTTGCCTGAGCACAGTCAATCAGTCAGACATCTATCAAACAGTTGGCCTGTGCTCAGCTCTGCTGAGGGATGAGAGGACTTGGGGGAGTGGATACAAATTTGATAAGAAAGACCAGAGCAGACACAGGGAAAATTGGGCTCACTATAAGGTAATATTGTTGAGGCCTGTGGCCAGGGTGTGTGAGCACCTAGGAATTCAGAAGAGGGGAGACTCCTGGTGAATCAGCTGTGTCAGAGGTCAGGGGTCAGGAGTCAGGGGACACCTTGTACAGATAAAGAGCTCAGCCAGGGCTGGGCAAGCTCAGCAAGATGTGGATGGAAAGGGGAAAGAGGAGGGTGCCCCATGCTGAAGCAGAGGGCAGAGAGACGACTGTCACTTGTTGACATAACAGAAAGTGGGTGTGGGTTGCTGGTGGCAGGGCCAGCCTGCATGCCAGGAGGAGTCACTGTCCAGGGGCAGATTATAAACCCCTGTTTACCAGGCACTGAGGGACCCTGTGGGGAGATAGCTCAGGCCTGTTCCCCATGGCACTGCAGATGTGGACATGACATTGCACAAGAACTGGGATGGTGAGGAGGCTGGGAAGAGCAGACGCAGAACATCATGAAACATGTGATCGAATCCTGCCCTGTTCCAGGGAACAGGAATTATCTAGGGCCTTGAGGGGAGACTGGTAGGGTGTGGAGAAGGTTGGGAAATTCAGATTATGTCAGATGGGGAGGCGCTCGCAAGCTGAGGAGAAGCAGTTGTGTATTCCTAGCACATTCATATGGAGTGCTGTGAAATCATCCCCTGTAGGGAGGTGATTGTTTGCTCATGAAATGCAGGAAGAGCCATGGTGATGGCAGTTTTCAGAGTGGACTGGAAACAAAAGCAGCAGATGGGACGATGCCAAAGGACTGTAAGAAGGACATTACACAGCCTACAGGATTGGGCTCGGGCCCAAGGGGAGGACAAGCACACTCATGCAGTTGATTGCTTAAGAAGGGACTTGTACCATAGCTGCATAGGTTAGTCTAGTTGTCACTATTGACATAAAGTGATCATTTTTAAAAGTATAAGGGCATTTCTCATATATTCATTTCAGACCCTGACTGGCTTCTTTCTCTTCCTGCTCCTTTTGCTTTCTTAAAAAATGTTTGATATTCTTAAGCCAGGTGTGGAAGCGCAGCTATAGTCCCAGCTACTTGGAAGGCTGAAGCAGAAAACTCCGTGGAGTCCAAGAGTTAGAGGTCAGCCTGGACAATGGAACAAGACCCCATCTTGAGAAAAACTAAATATTCTGCATGAGTATTGCGCTCCAACTATTTATAGTGAACTCTAAAACTATCCCACAGCCATTAGGATTTTGCCTCCTCAGGGAAGCAAGGTCTAACACCACAGAGCGGAAAGGAGAACACGAGGTCAGCCCTTACACTGCTCAGTCATCAGACAACAACTGCAGGCCCTCTGGTTGTATTTATTTAATTGGGTTGGGTGCTCTGCAAAGGCATGTTTTTAGGTAGCTATTTCCAGGGCTCTGGGTTACAGAGAACATCTGGCATGTGTGATAAGTCATCCTCAGCAAAGCAAAGTGCAGCTCTAGTAAGACCCCGGTGCCACACTGAATGCCAGTCAGCTGGATGCCAGCTGGCTGCTAAGGGCAGAGCTTCAGCCCATTCACAGGATCTGGTGGCGGCCGCCTTGTGCTCAGAAGGATCTGCTCCTGCAAGACTTGGAAACAGTCTGTCCCTGTTCACTCAGCCAGTCTGCGGCTGGTGCCAGGACTGAGCTTGCAGGTTTGGTGCAGGAATGGGTCAGTTAGTTCTGCACAGAGGAAAACTTTGTTCCTTTTCACTGGCCGTGGCCCTAGCCTGGCTGGCAGGTGTGGAATGGGAGCCAAGGGACAACACTGGTGTTCTCCCTTTGAGTTTCCCCGCTCGGTACTGTGGGCCAGGAATGACCTCCTTGTCCACAAAGGGCATCCCAGCATCTTTCCAAGCACCCATCTGTAATATTCTCAATGTTCTGCCTGGGAGCCCTCCCCCTGCCAAAGTGACACAGTCTCACGTCCCCTGGAGGAAGGCAGCAAGACTTACCAGCTTGATCAAAGGCTTGGATTCCAACGGAGCCAAGATTCACTTCCCAGCTTGATAGGAGATTATCAGTATTTGACGTGAAAAAGTATCTGGAGGCTGGGGAGAGCTGGTGTGAATCATGTGAACCAGAGGCTCAAGTAACCTAAGTATGGTGCAGCCCCAGCCCCTCCCTTGGGCACAGAAGCAAGCAGAAAGGGATTCCACAAAAAAGGGTCTTAGACAGAAGATGTTCCAAAGCAAACACTTATTAAAATGACTCCATTTTCAAATACTCATGGCTAGCAGAGCAGCGTTCTCTTTCACTTACCCCAAACTTAAATTTGACAACTGACCGGGGACTTTTCATTATAGACCAGTGCTCTTTTCCTTTATGGAAATGCGAAATGTGTGTGTCCTACGTAGCCCTCATAGTTAACTTTCAAACGGTTCCCTATCTGACTACAGGAAAGAGAGGACATTAAATTGTCACAGAGCCAGGTAGTCCGGCTTTGTCTTTGTTTCAGCTTAGAATGAGACACAGCCAGTTCTGAGCTGTCCTCTGGCATGAAGGGTGTGGGCTGCCATGTACCTTATATGCCTACCCCAACCCACAAGTTTCTTTTTTTCTTTTTTTTCTTTTTTTACCCTTGAGTTTTCTTTCCTGAAAGATCTCTAAGTTGCTGCAATGAGAGCTATATCTCCACATGCCATCAGGCTATGGTTTTGATTGTTTTGCTAAGATGGGGTCAACTATATGAAGACCTTGTCTTTTTTTGCTTATTTTGCTGGCACCTATATTTCTTTCAGTGACATTACCCATTCTGTCTCTAAAACTGATGTTCAGCCTTGATCTACCTCATGAAGAGCCATCATTTTAGACTCAAACCTGAGGGCATAGAAGAACAATAGGAGGCACAAAGGGGCACAAAAAGCATGAAATCAGGAAAAAGTTTTTCAAAAATCATCGATGGAAAACATTTGCATGCCTTCACCATTACTCAAATACTTTCCAGACTATTGGATGCTCGTTTTAAAACCATCGATGTAAAAAAAAAAATCTATATTAAAATATCAACAAATTATTTATAACTAATATATGTAAAGGTTAATATTCTTAATGCATTTGGAAAAACATTTAGCTGGGCTCGTGCTTCACAACGTTTGACCTACAAAAATGTTAATTGCACATAGTTCAACTTAGTACCTAGGGTAGATAAATGACCTCAGATGATTAGTTGAAAATATAAGTGGCTTAAAATGGAGAAAAATGTGTAGCTTTACTAATAGGCAAATAAAAAGCAGAATGACCCATTTTCAGTCACTGTAAATAGCAAGGCTGTGTACGGAGCTTGGCTACACTGGTCTCAGTGTGGAGAACAGGCAACATCCCATAGTGCCCCAGGAATGTAATTGGAACAGCCATTTTGGAAAGCAAATTGACAATAATGTAACAAAAATAATTGAATATTTGAGAGTACCATTCTGAGTTCTAGTAATTCCAGCTCTGTGAATTTATCCTCAGAAAACAGGAGGGAATGTTTTGTCCAAAGATATGCATTGCAGTATTCATAACTGTAAAAATTAGGCAAACTCCATGTTCAGCAATAGAGAAATTGAGTCATGGTGAGATATAAGCATGAAAAATAGAATTAAGCCAACTTGTATGGAAATCTCTCTTCAGCTGTTTAATAATTATATGATGTTAGACAAATTACAAAACTCTGAACTTCAATTTTCTTATCAGCTCGTATGATGGGACCAATTCATACCTCACTGAACTATTAGGATGACACAGAAAAAAGTATTGAGCTGCTTTTAACGGTATGTACAGTAAAGAAAACATGTTTCTCCATTGAATGAATGTTCAGGAACATGGGAAATATCTATCATGCTGTGAGAAATCTAAGTAATTCTAGATTGCATGCAATTATATAGATGTTATGGTCTAGGCTCTCCAAGGTACATAGAAAAAGAAGACAAGGAGGAGTTAATCAGAAGTCAAAACTGGACAGGGCTTGTTCTTACAGTTAGAGGAAGTTTTCCTTTGAGTTCTCAACTTCTATGTCATTTTCAGCTTTGGTATAATGAACGCACGTTATTTTTATTGTTGAAAAAGATAAATAATATTTTCTAAAATATATATCACCAGTCTCTGCTACTTGACCTCCACACAGAACAGGCAATTATTAGTATCCATGGCTCCCAGCCAGGGAAGGAGGGCAGCTGGAGTCCAGTGGAGAGAGGATCCACAAGGAGCTGGAGTCCCTGGCTTCTGGATCCTGGGACCCCATGTACCAACATGCAGTAGTAGCCACTGTGGGCCATGCTGTAAAGGGGAGAGCCTGAAATGAGATCAAGGCTTCCCTGTGGGGCCCATTTAGAAAGGTCTCCTGTGTTCTCTTGGGATGATATGGCACACTTGTTCTGCCCTGAGTTCTCTGATTCTCTTCTGGTCCCTTCTCTGCTAGTGTTTGGGTGGAGTCCTGTAGCGAAAACAGTGTCAGTTCAACTTCTTGTTTGGGGTTATGTCCACTTGAAATTTCACATGTTGGATTCCAAATCGCAAAGACTTTACATAAGGTCACTGCAGATGTAATTAGTTAAGAGGATGATATTGGGTTGGAGATTAATCTAATAGGACTGATGTTCTTATAAAAGAACATTAGGACACAGAAACATGCAAAATGCAGGCTCATTATCTACACAGGGAGGACACGGTGTGAAGATTGGAGTTAGGCCACCCTAATCCAAGATGTGAGGGGGAGTGGAAGTCTGCAAAAGACACTGTCCAGTATCTTCTGAGGGAATGTGGCCCTGCCCACAGCTTGATTTTAGACTTCAACTCTCCATAACATGAGACAACAGATTTCCATTATTGAATGCATTAAGTCTGTGATACTTTGTCATGGAAGCCCTACCTAAAAATGTATCCCTTCTCTTTCCTCTAAATCATGTATTTTTGCCACCTTCCTTTGCAATGACAAAACATGAATAGTTTCCTTTAAATATGAAGATGTTCTGTCAGGCCCCGTGGGCAGGGCAGTAAACGGTGCCTCTCACAGGGGCACTGGCTACTCAGTAAGTCAGTGAGCCATTCACAGTCCAGCAGCATTCATTTTCTGATGAGAAAGTACAGCCATAGGCAATTTCATCATTGTGCAAACATCACAGAGTGCACTCACACAAATATAGGAGGTGTAGGTCCCTCGCTTAGTGTGGCCTCTTGATGCAATCAAGAAACACAATAAATGCAAGACAGATGAGGTTGCTGCCAATGTAATGCAGCAGAGTGTTTCCCAGTAAACTTTTTAAAGTAGAAGGATCCTCTAAAATAATGATAAAAGCATATCACAGAAAGCACACAACAAAGAAAACCTTGGTGACATTAACAGAGTCAGTTCCTTATCACTGAACTGTGCGTAACTGGAAATGCCATACTTTTAATGACTGGCGGTGCAGCACATGTCTTTCCACCAACAGCACCACGAACACATAGTCATGCTTTGCACTACGATGTCATGGCAGCTGTATAACACTAGCAACAAGACTTGTTTGTCTCTCCTATAATCTTAGGGACCACCTCATATAGCCAATGCATTGCTGATGGAAATATTGTGCAGTGAATGACTGTGCCCTATCACATGCAGGGAGGCCATATGTATGCTCATACCTGTTGTGCAGATGCCTGTTTATAAGATCCCTGTTTATAAGACTCTCCAGATGCCTTCACTCATCACCCCCAACACAGTAACAGAGGTGAACCTTGGTGTGATATTGGTAAGAACAGAATCCTCTATACTTCACAGGTTAAATTATAAGTTTACCTGGATGAAAATGAGGTCCCAAGTGTGGCTTAACAACTTAGAAATTCACTTTTCAATCACAAAGTCCAAATTGATAAAGGACCTTGCTCACAAGGTTTATCTTTATTATGGACTGAACATTTATCCTCAAAAGTCCCTCAAAAGTTATCATTTGAAACCCTTTCCCACCTGATGATGGTTTTGGAGATGGGCACTTTGGGAGTTAAGATTAAATGAGGCCATAAGGGTAGCTCTCTCTTACCCCATTTCCAAGATGGCTTCCTGTCTCATTCGCATTTTACCCAGCAGGAAGGAAGGAAATACATGTGACCATATTCCCTCGCACTGAGGGAGCAGAGAGAACTGCCCCTATTGTGCCATTGGTTGTGCCCAGTCACGTGACCATTTTCAATGCAAAGGAAGCTGAAAAAATATAATCTCCTTTTTACTGGGCAACCAGTACGTAGGCTAGAAACTCTGCTTGTAAGGAAGAAGGAAACAGTGAGTATTAGGGAATAACCTGCTGTATTTCCCTTAGCAATCAAACAGATGTTTATGTTATAGCCTTTTTGGTAAGGTAGGAACACTTAAGAAGTGAGCTAATACAATATCTCTTCCAGAGAAAATATTATCCACATGTTGTCTGAGGTCATCTTTCATTACTATAACAAAATACCTGAGAAGGGGTGACTTATAAAGAAAAGTGGTTTGTTAGGGCTAAAAGTTTTAGTCCAAGGTCAAGAGCCTGCATCTGATAGCATCCTTATTGCCTGAGTCCCACTCTGACAAAAGAGAGTAAACATATTTTTGTGTTCTCTCTCTCACCTCTTCCCTTACAGTGTCACCAGTATTCAGTCATGGGGCCTTCTGAAGACATTATCTAATCTTAATTACCTCCCGGAGGCATTACCTCTGAACACCATAGACAGATTATGTTTCTGCCTCTTTATACAACACAATGGGGATTAAATTTCAAAAAGTGAACCTTGAAGAACATACTCAAATTACATACAAACCACAGCAAAAGTAGAACCCTTATCACATGGGAGGAAAAGGAGTCTCTTAGGAGGAATGAACTGTGACGTTATATTAATCAGCTTTTCCTTGATCTAACAAAATGCCTAGGAAAACAACTTAAAGAAAGAAAGATTTAGCTGGATATGGTGGTACACAAGTGTAATCTCAGCACTGAGGAGGATGAGGCAGGAAAATTGCTGTGAGTTCAAGGCCAGCCTGGGATACATAGTGAATTCAAGGCCAGTCTGCAATATAAAGCAAGACCTTATGTCCAAAAACAAGAAGAAAGAAGAAAAAACAAAAGAAAGAAAGATAGGAAGGAAGGAAGAAAGATAGAAAGGAAGGAAGGAAGGAAGGAAGGAAGGAAGATGAAAGAAAGAAAGAAAGAAAGAAAGAAAGAAAGAAAGAAAGAAAGAAAGAAAGAAAGAAAGAAAGAAAGAAAGAAAAAGATTGATTCATTTTGGCTTATGGTGCCAGAGGTTCCAGTCCATGGTTGACTGGCTCACTTGCTTTCAGAGGTGTGGCAAGGCAGAAATATCATGACCAAAGGGTGCCATGGAGATAAACTACTCACTTCATGACAGCCAGAAATCAGAGAAAGAACAAGAAAGCACAGCTGGGACAAAATATACCCATCCAAGCCATGCCCCTAGTGACCTTATCCAATTAAGCCCTACCTACCAATAAGCCCATTGAGGTATGATGGATTAATTCATTGAGATTAGAACCCTCATGATTCAATCACTTACCCCAAACCTATCACCTACCAACCAAGCTTTCCATACTATATGCCTTTTGGTGGGCAGTTTGGATCACCACCATAACATACATCTACAGTCATCAAATTATACTCTGTGGGAGATCAGGCCCAGGGACCCCACTGGTTATAAAAATTTACATATGGTCTACTCCCTTATATAAAATTTTACAGTCTTTGCATGCAACCTACACATACACTCTTGTACTATAAATCATCTCTAGGTGACTTATAATATCTAACCATATTATAGGTGTACAGTTTGCTTTCTAACCCAGCACCTAAATGTTGGGCAAATTGTTGTTCTACCATATTGATTTGCTGTTGGTTTTGGGTTTTGCACTCCCTCTCTTAGTACACCATCTGCTACACATAATGAACACATTTATCTTGGGAAGTTAGCACATGCGTACATTTCATCTTAAGCCTTTTTATTTCCCTTGCTCTGCTGCATTGTTCAGGAAATAGGGACAAGAAAAATCAAGTCTGTAATGCTCAGTGAGGCTGTAATTTTTAAAAACTTTCCATTTGTGCTTGGCAGAATTCAAGGATGCAGAGCCCACAGGTACAACTGTATTTTCTTCTTTCTCCTATGTCTGCAGCAAATAAGCTTTGTCTCTTCTACTTTCTAGTTTCCTCTCAGCCAAGGAAGTGGCCTTTGGGCATGTTGACCTCCTTTCTTTTGTTTGAGAGATCTGGGTCTGACCATCTTACACAAGAAGTAAGTTAACATTTACTGTGTGCTGTGCTCTGTTTGGACCACTGAGTTAAGCCTAGAAAGGCTGAGAGAAAATAGATGTTAATATTTTGTCTCCTACAGAAATTTAACATCATGTGGAGAGTTCCAGAGTAGAAGCCAAGAAGTTAGCTCTAGTTTTGGTTGTATTTTCCACCAGAACCATGGTTTCCTTACCTATAAAGGGAGGACTTTGCCCTAAAAACCTTCCGGTCCTTCTCAGTGCTATGAAATGTAGACTCTAAGCATCCCCAAGGTGAGCATCATGGACTCAGTTCTCTGGGGTATGGAAAACTGTGTGCTTTTAGTTTTACTTTTACTTAAAGTGGTAAAAGAAACACAGGTAAGTTTAAAGTATCCAAAAATGAGACGGAAAGTCTTTCTGTGTGGGGGACCATAGACAAGATGATGTTCATGTGGACAACCACCAAGAGCAAGCCCCAGAGAGCAGTGAAAAGGCGGCCCTGTAGCTTGGAGCCATGAGTCCAGTGGGCAAAAGTTCCTTTCCAGATTCACCCTATGGGGTGGAGGCCCAGTCTCCACGACAGTCCCACTGATGGGCAGAAGTGGTGCTCCAGCCCCACCCATCTCAGCTGCTTCTGTGCTAATCTCAGGGCTAGGGCTGGTTCGAAAGCAAACTGTAGGGCTGGGGATATAGCTCAATGGAATAAGCACCTGCCTAGCAAGCGCAGGGTCCTGAGTTCGATCCCCAGTACTGCCAAAAAAAAAAAAAAAGAAAGCAAATTGTACACTTGTAGTGTGAAGAAGAGCAAAAAGAAGAATGTAAGGTAAAGAACACTGGAAGGAAGCCCTCCTAGTAGCCAGTTCACTGGTGTTGCAGGTAAGAGTTCATTCACCTCTACCTTTGTGGAGGTCAAGGTATTTACTTAGTTTCTTTGTGTGAGCTTTTTCAGGGCTGGGAATGGAACCTAGGATCTCACTACTACTCAGATAGTGTGGAAAGTGCCCTACTACTGGGCTACACCTCCAGCCTTGTGAGTGCCAGTATTCTAATTTAGTATCAATCCCCAAACACTTAAATATAAACTGTACTTTAAAAAAAAAAAAGATGGTTAAGCCACAATAATTAATTAATAATTGAATTTAAAAGTATTTTGGGGAGAAAAAATTGTGTTATATTTTCAAATCAGTAGATTAGAGATTTTTATGACCCATTCATAAAAATCTACCTCATCTAGATATCCAGTACCGTAACATTTCCTCTGCTTAATTTCTGTTCCCTTAGTACTATTTCCATCTTGTGCACGTACAAGTAAAAATATCCATCAATATCAAATAAAAAGACCTTTAGGCTTCTTAAATGTTTCAACTCCTTTTTTCAGTATGTCTTGACTCATTTTATACTTTCCTCTTCAGATTCCTTCCTGGTTTGGGTTTTAAATTTTTATCCTTGATTCTCTGTCAGTGATTTGCTATCACATAACTTTTTTTCATCTATAATAGCACAGTTACATAATAGGCACTCAATAAGTATTTTATAAATAAAGAAATCCATATCAATGGTTCTTGATATTTGGAGTAAGGGTCCCTTTGGGAATGTGATGACACTGATGGATTCTGTCCTCAGGGAGCTGAACACACGCACAATTTTGCATGACAGTTTCAGGGGATTCAAAAAGCCAGTCCTCTGACCTCAGGTTCTTTAAACCCCAGATATCACATTAAAGTGTTACAGCTTTCTAAAGCACTAAAAGGTATTTGTTATAGTACCTGGCAGAAAGGAAGATGGTCTCCAATATTAAATTTATGATCTGATAATTCAAAACATTCTCCCTCACTACTGGTACTGGAGGTGATATCTGTAATGAAGAAAGACTATGAGAATTGGTGGCCAAAGCCTTACCCCATAAAACTAATTTAGCATAAACTGCCCAAAGGAAGGACATCTCTTTGAATTACGAAGTGTAAATAAGCTCAGACTCTGGAGGTAACCTCTCAGACTTTAAAAGTGCGTAGGTATTCTCTGTGGATCTTGTTAGAATATAGATTCTAACTTCGTGGGATGGACAGGAAGCCTGGGGTCTGCATTTCTATCATGTTCCCGGGGATGGCCTCATGGCTGATCTATCCACAGATCACAGTTTGAGCAGCAGGTCTTAGAGCATCCTTTGAGTGCCCTGAGAGCACGCCTCATGCAAAATTCATCACCACTTACACTAGTTTTCAAAAGCACATTTTTAATTGTCTCTTGGTCACATAAAGTTAGGTGTTAAACTCTGTCCCCTCAGAATAACAACAATAAACAAACCTTTTAATTATCCATGGCAGCTGTTAGCATCCTCTTGTTATAGATGGAAAAATGAAGAATCTGAAGGGTTAAATAGGCTCACACTCAAAGAGGGAGAAAGCAGGTCTTCTGCCCAATAGCCAACTCCCTGCCTCAGATTGAAAGCCAAGTGGTGGCACCTGTGAAGGAAAGGGGAGGGTTCCTCTTACCAGCTTAGCTCTCTGTCCCAGTGGACTCTCTTTGTGAAGCAGTTCCAGCCCTGGACAACTTCCATGGGCTCACGTGTCTCAATACTATGCAAATGAGTCTTTTAGTAGCCCTGGCCAAATAGATTTGGACATTTATTTGTTTGTTTTCTCCCAAATTGGAGATATTTGAATTGTTTTGACTGATCTTGCTTTAGGGAAAATGCTGAAAAGTAGGTCATGTTCTTTCCCTAAATAGAGCCGTGGCAGATGGCTCCCATGCAAACTTTGGTTTCGATCGTGTAATCCTAAAGCCTGGGCTTCCTGGGAGTAGTGGTAATAGTTTGGTCTCTCTCAGGATTTCTCAACCTTGGCACTACTGACATTTTGGGCAGAATAATTTTTAGTTTTGAGAGGGGCTGTCTTGTGCACTGTAGATGTTTAGCAAGATCCTTGACCTCTCCCCCACTAGACTGCAAGAGTTCTCCCCCCACCCCCGCCTTCTCTCTGTTGGCTGTGGAACATGTCTCCAAAGGTTGTCAATGCACCCTGAAGGACAAGAGCACTCACCCCCAGTGGACAACCACCAGCCTACATTGATGCACAGAACTTTGTGTATTGTAAAGTTGAGAAGCACAGGATTCTAGGAGCAAATCTCCTGGAGATACCACCAGGGACAGACCAGCTGTGAGTCACTGCCTCCTAAAACACTGCTGCCATTTGCCACACCCACTTAGGGACTTCACAGTCACTTCAACAGGGAATAGAAAAAGTAAGGCTTCCCTTGTGGTACCAGCTAAAACTTGGTGCCCAGGCCATTAATTACAAGGGCATTCTCAACTATTCTATAGGAGAGCATTGTTGAGAAGCAGAGACAGGGGAGTGCTGGTTGGCAGGGGAGATATAGAGTCCATACCCTTCTCAAGGAGAACAGTTTGTCACAGCAGAGATAACATAGCCAAGGGCAGGGGCTGCCATTGCCCCTGGAGAAACACAGTGCCACCGCCTGAATAAGATTTGGAATAGACATAAATATGCCGGAGTCCAGCCTCCCAGCATTTCCCTTTTGTCCCACTGAATGCAGCCCATTATATCTGGGCCAGTATCCCAACCTTTGCTAGTCTTATACCCCTCCTTCCACCCCTCAACACACACACACACACACACACACACATATACACGTAGAAAATCCAGAAAGTATAAACAACCTGCCACTTTCCCAGTGCCTCCCTTTGTGCAGGAAAGCTCCACACTAGCAGGGTCAGCTCTTCCAGAAACTGACCCTCCCAGAGTCTCACACCATCAAACCACTGTGCACCCAACACAGCCCCAAGTGGCAGAGACCCTGGTGTTGCGAGAAGTACCATATGGACCGAGAAGCAAGCCGTGAGAGGAGATGCAGCCAGCCAGACACCAAGGTTGAACCCAAACCCACAAAGACATGAAGATCAATACACTTTAAATCACTTATTGAGCTCAGTGCTACAGGTAGCTTTCATGCCAGCCTCGGGAGGTCTCCTCAGCCCCCAGTTCTGCAGATAAAGAGAATTCCCCTCTCTCTTTCTCATCAGTCCCAGACCCTTTGGCCTCCTCCCTCCCTCTTCCCCTTCCCACCAGCGCATCCTCACCTCTTCCTCAGCCCCTTCTTCCCACAAACTGTCACAGAACTGTATTTATGGCACAGCCAAGTTCTTGAGGCCGGATAGTTCTTATGGGAACCTGGGTAACTCGGAACAAACATCATGATCATCTATTTTCACAAAGCCTCGAGCCAGGAACACTTAGGAGTATCTCGCTTTCTTGAATGAATGCCTGTGGGGAAAAATGTGCTCAAATAAAAACTAATTTTATTTTCCACGTAACCTGTTCAGGTTGTGGATGCTCTTCACTACCGATTGATTTTTTTATTGGCATCTGGCCCCTTCACTCTAAGTGGATCGGCCCCCATAGCTACGAGAGAGTCATGAGCGCTGAATAAGCACACAAATGCGATGGAGTAAATTCGTCAACATCCTTTGTAATAGCTAAAAATTGGAAGCAACCAAAGTGCAAACAAGAGCAGAGTAAATCGGATTGCAGTATATTACACAGTGGAGTGCTGAGAGCCGTGCTTTTAGTCATTTCTTCAAGAACATTTAATCTAAAATAAATTTTAAACCAGAATGCTAAGCAGTGGTTCCTTTATCTAAAGAGACATAAATCGGAATGATAATGGTGTTTATCTTTTGGAGGAGGAGTGGTGTTATGAGTACATTTTAATTTTCCCCTTTGTATATTCCTGTAGACTGGATTTTAACCTGTGAACTTACATTGTTTTTGCAACCAGAAAAAGAGAAGTTTTTTTTTTAATATTCCACCTGATGTGAATGCTGTGGTGGATATAATTTCATGATGACCCCAAAGTTGCTGGCTCCCCAGGTGAACATGCCCTATGCAGCCCACTTCCCTTAAACACGGGTGGACATAAACATGACAGGGGTCATTCTAGTGACCAGGTTGTTCTGTGGCAAAGGTAGAGAGATTTTCCACATGTAATGAAGTCTCTACTCAGCTGGCTTTCGGTTAGTCAAAAGAGAGTTTATTCTGGGGGCCTAGACGAATCAGATGGGCCTTGTAGAAGCTGGTCCAGAGGAAAGAAACCCTTTCCTTCGACCATCCTTGAAGAAGCAAGCTGCCATGCAAGGAACTGAGCTCTGCTACCTGTGCTTGGAAGACGATCCAAGCTTCAGATGAGACTCCAGCCCCAACCATCACCTTGGTTGTTGTTTTGGTTACTTTTCTCATTGCTGAGGCAAAATACGTAACACCCAAAGTTAAAGGAAGAAAAGTTTATTTGGGTCACAATTTGTAGAGACTGCAGTCCATAGTTGGCTCCAAGGTAGGTTGGCATGACCAAGGGGTATTGCAGAGGAGAAACAGCAAAGCAGAAAAGTAGGGAAGAAGAAGCAAGCATCGAGTGACAAGCAGCAACAGCAACCCTCTTTCTGCCCCTTGTATTCTACCCAGGCTGCCTGTGCTTAGAGAAGGTAGCACTCGCACCCAGGCTGGGGCACTCATCATCCTAGCATCACACCATGAATCAATCCCAGCATTACAACCTTAACCCCAGCATCACACACTCTTGATCCAGCCACCTCAGGAAAGCCTCACCTATGACCACATGAGGCTTTAGGGGAATATCTGGATACAAGCCATAACAGTTGCAGCTTGGGGAGATCCTATACAGAAGACCCACTAAAGCACACTGAGACTCTTGACCCACGGAAACTGTGAGATAGTACACCTGCGCTGTTTTAAGTTACTGTGTCTGCTTTTTATGAGCAATAACAAATTAACATAAATATTAATTAAAAATCCAAAGTAGATCCAGTACCCCACCATTGGCTGGGAGCATTCCAGGAGACTGAGTCTTGCCAAGGGTTCAGGGAAGAACTTCATGTGGGAGCTGGAGGCTGCCAGCCAGGCTGTTTCAATGGGAGAATTGAACAACCCACTTCCCCCTCTATGCCCAGTCACCTACATCCCAGCCACTTTTCTCCCTCTCTATTAAAATTGCTTCTGTTAAATTACCAACAAGTTTCAAGTTCCCAGCCTGGGATGAAGCCACCATCTCCTTCCCCTGTCCTAGCACTTGGGTCCCTAAGCTTTATTGGTGGAAATAAAAGTTGCATGTTGGAGGTCATCCTAAAGGGACTGCCCTGCACTTACAACACAAATATCTGAGGTTTCAGGGTCCACAGTTTCAGTTACCCATGACCAACTGCTGTCTGAAAATATTAAATGGAAAATGCCAGAAATAAACAATTCATACGTTCTGCATTGCACACTCCTCTGAGTAATGTGATAAAATCTTAAGTCATCCCTCTTGTCATGGTTTAGATGAAGAATATCTCCCAAGTGCCTCTTGCACTCAGAGGTGAGGCTTTGTTTGCATTATAAAGGCTACAGCTGACTTGCTGTTAGGAGGTAGGGGTCTGGCTGGAGATGGGACACTGGGAGTGTGACCTGGAAGGCTTTATCTCCTTCCGGGTTCCTCCCTTCTCTCTCTCTGCTTCCTGACCACCACGATATATGCAGATTTCCTCTGCCCTGGCCTTTCCATCCACCATATCTGTGACCATGCAAGAACTGAAACTTCTGAAACGTGAGCCAAAACAAACATCTGTTGGGTATATTTTCTCAGGGACAAGATTGTGACTAAGACACTACTCCATTCTGTCCAGTATGCAAATCATCCCTTTGTCCATGGTATCCATGCTGTATATACTACCCACCTGTTAGTCACTTAGCAACCATCCCAATTATGAGATCCTGTATTGAGATACTACAGTGCTTATGTTCAAGTAACCCTTATTTGAATAGTGGCCTCAAAGAGCAAGACTACTAATACCAGAAATTTGAATATGCCAAAGAGAAGCTATAAAGTGTGTTCTTTAAGTGAAAACTGAAAGTCCTCAACTTTTTCATGGGTAAGTATGTATAAGAAGAAAACAGCATAGCGCTTGGTACTATCCTTGTTTCGGCTTCCTCTTGGGTCTTGGAATGTAACCTTGCTGAAAAGGGCTCATTACTATAATTGTATTCTCCATCTCTCCTCAGCGATGATCGCATAGTTAGTTTAAATTTCTCAGATGCCCCACCTCGCTTGCTCATCCCCAACCCCTACATAGCCCCTCATTTTCAGCTCATGTCTGGTTCATTACATTTAATTAAGAAAATGCAATCCACCAGCTGAGAGCGCTCCCATTTTTCCATGAGTAATTTCCAAAGCTGCCCACGCCTGCCTGTCCTTTTCTTACTCACTTATCTTACTAAAGTGGAGATGGCATCTTCTCCTATCCGTGGCCAGCCCCTACCACGGTGCAGGGTTTCATCTGCATGAGAACTTCTCTCCCCTGGTGGTGATCCGTTCCTCCTACTTCTCTCTGTCACTCTCGCTCCCTCCCTGAGCCTCTCCCTCTCCCTTTCTCTGTTCCTTCATGTTCTCTCAGTCTCTCCCTCTTGTTCATTGGAACATTCCTGTCAGCGTACACTCTGGTAATCCCCCTACAGTGTGGATAGTTTTTGGAGGAGGACACTCCGGGAGACAATTAGAGTTAGATGAGGTCTTGAGGATAGGGCTCCTGCAATGGCATTAGTGGCCACATAAGAAGAGGAAGAAACCATGGGGTGTCTTCTGCCACACTGTGATGCAGCGGGGAGGTCCTTTCCATCGGCAGCACCGTGCTGCTGGACTCCCCAGCCTCCATAACCATGAGCCACAGAGCCAAAGGGTACTTCTGCCTATTCACCTAATTGTCAAAGTGATGATTTTTAAATGGAACTCTAAGGGGCTTCTGATTTCATGGGAGTACCAACTGCACACTCACACAGAGACCTACTTCTGCACTAATGTTTCATTGCTTCTCCTTTACTCACAACGCTCCGTACTCTCTCCTTTCCAGTCTACTGACAACCTACCTTGCCTGAGAACCTCACACGTGCTCCTTCCCCTACCTGGGACTCTCCCAGGGACTACAAGCTTGTTCATTCTTTATCTCCACAGGGAACCTTTCCAAGCCACTTCCACTTTCCACTCCCTCCACTGTTACTTTCTCCTACAGCACGGGGCTCTTCACCTATGTAACGTGGATCACTGTTCACAACCAAGCATGTTTGCTTCCATATTTATTATCCCCACTGCTTTACAAGGGAGGAGACTACATATGCTTTGTCACCACTGTATACTTGGCCCACAGCAGAAATGCTCAGTAAAAACTGTGCCCCAAGTAAACAGCTGAGTTAGTGAAGGAGCAACAGCAGAAAACAAACACACATTTATTGGACCCAGGGTGAAACGAATCTCAGATCTGTAATGAACCTTGGCATCCACAAGAGATTCACCCAGATATTTCCATAAACACTCAGAGTCACACATTTCAGTCTAACGTGTTATTTCCTCCATTTTGTAGTCACCAAAACAGCTTGCTCACAGGGTTTTTATGAGTCTGAAATCAAGGCTGGTGTTGAATGGGTCCTGTGAGGCAGTGTGCATGAAGGGGAGTCCTCCTACTCTACTTCCTCATCTCAGTTCCTCAGGAAGGTCACAGCTGAGCAACACCAAGACTTGTCCACTCCAGTTGTCAAGGGTCTACCATCCTCAAGGACTCCTGAACATTACAGCTTGTGCGCCTTTGCCCTTCTGTTTTTCTCTACTAGGAGTGCCTTCCTGTTTTTAGCTAATGTCTTAGTCGGTTAGAGAAAATATTGTAGACTGTTGCAAACAACATGGGTTTATTTCTCACAGTTTTAAAAGCTGGGAAATCCAAGATCAAGGTCTTGGCCAAATAAGCTTTGAAGAGGGTTGTTTTCCTGATTTTTTGTCTTCTCTGACATGGAAAGGAGGGTGTTATGGCTTGAATCTAGGCATCCCCCAAAGCCCCAAACATTCACAGGTGGGGATTTTGGGAGTGACTTGATCATGGGTGTGTTATACTGGCTCATGGGTGCATGATAAGTGGTCCATTGATTAGATTCACACACTTCTGGGTGTGAGTGATGGATTTACTGCAGAGGGAAAACCTATCCTGGTGGCAGCTGGCACCAATCAATAAGCTGTAGCCTGGATGGAAGAAGAAGGGACAGAAGGAAATCATGCTGCCTCCTTCCTACCCTGCCATGGACTGTCTCTCCTGCTATGCCACTCTGCCTTGCTGCCCTGCTGCCCTGCCTTGAAGACATATGACTACAGACTGAAACCAATATAAACTGAGCAAAAATAAACCCTTCATTCTTTAACTTCTGGGTGTCAGGTATTGTGTTCCAGCAATAAGCAAGCAACTAAGACAGAGGCAGATCATACCTTACCTTATAGCCAGAGCAGATGCAGTGCAAAGTATTGATCTCTTTCTTCTGTTTTCAGTGTCTACCTACAACTTGGGAGAGAGTTAACTCTATTCCTCTGTCGTCTGTTTCCTCATCTTTAAAATGGGAATAAGAAACACATTCAATTCATAGAGTTGTTTAGCAGCTTAAACAAAATAATGCACATTGAATGCCTGGCACATCACACGCCCTTGATACAGCACAGATGAACTTCTCATCAGCGAGGACATCATGAGTACTCTTGAGCTTACTAAGAACTAGTGAATAAGCAAATACATGCATACATTGGGACATATTTAATTAGATTTTTGAAATGGCGTTATGCCATGCTTGATAAGGCAGAATTTTTTTACTATGATTTCAAAATATACCCTGGAAAATTCCTGCTGGAAAAAAAGTTCTCTAAATTCACAATGAAAGTCAGATATTAAGAAAAGAGCAAAGAAGAAAACTAACATTGAAAGCTGCTTCTCTCACCAGTTGACCTTTCCTGGTGTACATATTCCTCTCTTAGGGTGGAGATAGTGGAGTTGTCCCACTGCCCCGCCGCCACCCCACTCCCTGTCCGGGAAAGTCTGGGCCAGCAGTGGCTGTCGGTTTCAATGAACTGTTAAGCCTCCTAGGCAGTCTGGGTGGCCTGGATGGTGTCTCCTGCTGACCTGCTTCTTCTGATGTGCGATTTCTCCCTTTAAAATGACTGTTAATGTCAGAGTGATTGACAGCATTACAGTATTTGTGACAGGAAACCCTTCATTTTCGCTGGCCTGGCCAGCAGCTGGAGACCCCAAGGACATCCTAGCCTCTCCTTTTTGTCATTTGCGGGTGGCAGTGAGATATCGCCTCCATGTGATGAGGGGTTGTGCTTAACACCTACTTGGTGACTTCCTTCTCCAAATGGCCCTTGGCCAGTGAACAAGGCCTCTGCATCCCTGGTCTGCAGTTCTTTGGGCTCATGGAGCCTGGAAATGATGGCAGAGTCTTCCAGGGACCAGAAACGAAGACAAAGGTGAAAAAAGGCACATGGTGAAGCCACAGGAAACCTGACTTTTCTGAAATTTCACAGGGACACCCTAGACCAGTCTTATTTTCATAAAATACCCCAGACCAAGCAGTTTAAAACCCAAGATCAGGGTGCCACTAACCCGAAATTAAAGGTATGGCCCCATAGAAGGGCAGAGAGGGGACTTCCTGTGGCCACGGGTTGGGGGAGTCTAAAAGTACATGGCTTTTGTAGCTACAATACTGACTAAAGCTCTTATACCTGAAGTCCCAAGGTCACTAAAGCCCAAGGCTAATTATCCAGGCTGGAGACCAGAGGCACACAGCCTAAGAGCAATGCCCTGGGACTCTACGCATGGGCCACCTGACATCAGACCTGCCTCTGGGAGGTGCTGTGCATTCTTTTTCTCCATTTCTGCAGTGCAGTGAAACAGAACTTATTTCATTGTCTGTGATGCTAAAACCATGACGATGAAATGAGTGCTTTATGCAAAGCACTTGAAACTTCCTTGTGGTAGCTGAATGGCGGGCAGCTTTCAAAGCCTGTGAGCATTGTGGTGGTTCACTCAGGCTGTCATCACAAAATACCCCAGACCAAGCAGTTTAAAACCCAAGATCAGGATGCCAGAAGGTTGGACTTCTGGTGAGACCTCTCTTGCTTGCGCAAAGCACAGCAGACTTAAGCACGTTCACGTGGCATCAACAGAGGGTGAGCTCTGCTGACTTTGCCTTTTTCTTACATTCAATTTGCTTCTTTTCTTAGAACTTGTTTTAAATTTTAAAGGTAGAAAAAACAATTAAAATGAAAGAATTTTAGAACAAGATGATAGGAAATGAACAACGGTTATTATATCACATATTGTTATCTTCAAAGTAGTTGCTCAGATTACCAGTATAGGCCTGTAAGATTGATCAAACAATATAAGCACTAACTGTTCCTTTTAGTGAATTATTAGAAATTAGTAGTACAATTATCTTAGCTATCTTTTGTATGTATTGTGTATATATATATGTGTGTGTGTGTGTGTATATATTCCTTCCTTTTCTCCTTTCCCTCATCTCAGTTGTTCTTTCCTTTTGAGCAGTTCAATTTGCTTCTTTAATTGTATATGTAAAGGTATGCAACATGTTCTGTATATATATAAATTAGTAGTACAATTATCTTAGCTATCTTTTGTATGTATTGTGTATATATATATGTGTGTGTGTGTGTGTATATATTCCTTCCTTTTCTCCTTTCCCTCATCTCAGTTGTTCTTTCCTTTTGAGCAGTTCAATTTGCTTCTTTAATTGTATATGTAAAGGTATGCAACATGTTCTGTATATATATATCTATATATATAATAGATATGTGATTAGTACAGTCAAACAAATTAGCATGTCTATCTCTCATATAATTACAGTGCCCCTTCTTTTTCTTTTCACTGTTCTTTCATTCTACCTTTCTTTTTAAAGGTAAGAGAACCTGAGATCTACCTCTCTTGGCAAATTCCCAACATGCAATATTCTTAGCTACAGTCCTTAGGCTATACATTGGATCTTGGAATTATGTATCCAAAGCTTGTACCCTTTGACCTATATCTCCTGATTTTGCCCCTCCCTACCTCTGATAATCAGGCTTCTGCTCTCTATTTTTATGTATTCAACATTTTGGGTGCCATATATATTACACTTTGGATCTTAAATGTCCTTCAAATGTCCTTGGTCCCCAACTTGGTGGGACCAAGTGCACAGGGAGGTGATAGAATCTTTAGGAGATGAGCCTAATGGGAAGTCTTTGGCTGTTGAGAACACGTCCTTGAAGAAGACTCTGGGACCTGGCCTCTTCATCACTCTCTTTTTTTGTGTCCTGTCCACAAGGTGAGCGGTTTTGCTTTGTCATGTGTCCACACCATCACATGTTGTCCCATGGCAGGCCCCAAAGCAACAGGGTCAATTGATCAAACTCTGAGACCTATAAAGCTGTGAGCCAAAATAAACCTTTTCTCCTTACAAGTTCGCTATTCCAGGTTGTGTTAGAACATCACAAAGCTAACTGGCACAACATGGACGCTCACGTCCTCCAATTTCACCCATATTGTCACAGTTGGAAGGATTTCCTCCTTTTCTAAGCTGAATAGCACTCTGTTGTGTGTATCTACATATCACAATTTCTTTATTTGTTCACAGATAGATACATAGGTTGATTCCATACCTGGGCTTTGTAAATAGTCCAAAGTAACTCAACAACGTACTGATTTTATTTCCTTAAGTGGTATACTCAAAAGAAGGGCATCCAGATAACATACCAATCCTATTGTTTGAGGATCTTCCACACTGTCTTCCATAATGGTTGCGCTAATTTATATTCCTAGCAGCAATGTGCTGGGCTGGGCTCCCTTTTTCCACATCCCAACCAGGCCTTGCTGCTTCTTAACTAACTTACAATGGCCATCCTAATAGGATATTGCACTGTGCTTTTATTTGCATTTCCCTGATGATTAGCAATACTAAGCACTTTCTCATATACCTGTTGTCCACTTTTGTGCCTTCTTTGGGAGTATATTTGATCAGGCCCTTGTCCATTTTCCTATTTTCTTATTCTTATGCTATTAAGTTGTATATTTCAGATGTTGACCTCTTCTCATATGTACGTTATGGTTTGTGTCTAGATGTCTCCCCAAAACCTCATGCACTCATGGAGGGTGGCATTTTTGGAGGTCACTGAATACAGAGTGTGTGATGCTAGGATCAAGGGTGTATGATTAGTAAATCAGCCCACTGATTGGTCTGGCATAGTTGTGGCTAAGATTGAGGGTGTGAGGATACATACAATGGGTAGCTTGCATACAATATAAGGGACAGAAAGAGTCTTGTCTTGCCCCCTTGTTGCTTTTACTATCTTGTGGGTGCCATGAACTATTCTCCTCTGTGATGTCCCTCTGTCAAGTTACCCTGCCTTGGAGCCAGCTGATTATGAACTAAAACCTTTATAAACTGAGAGCCAAATAAATCTTTCCTCCCTTAACTTGTGAGTATTGTGTATTTTGTCTTAGCACCAAGAGAAGAGTAACTAAAACAGAAATTTTGTACCTGAAGTGGGGTCATTGCTGTGACTACGCCTGACCATGTGATTCAGGAGCCCCTAGGAATGGCTTATGGGAGGAGTTTGAAAAGGTTTGGAGATGTCGGCTGTAAAAGTAGAGCTGCAGTGCCTAAGCTGTACCATATGTGAGGTTCTGGTCAGAGCTCAGAACACCGGAAAGCAGGTAAAGACCAGGCTTAGGAGGTTTCCACTGCGAAGGAGTGCAATAGCTGTTGGACTGCAGACAATGTGCATTATACCTTGACAGAAAGTTTGTCTACATATCACTCATGTCCAGAGCCTTTGGGAAGTGGACTAATTAATTTAGCAGAGGAAATTTCAGGGCAATCTAATGTTGAGGTGGTAGCATGGCTGTTGCTGGGCACTTTTCATTAGATTTATGTTGAGAATCCCGAGCAAAGAGCCCAGCAGAATGATTTAAAATGTTTTGAATTTGTCCAGAAAGGAATATGCAGTAAAGCTGTGGACTACAAATATAAAGCAGAGGAAATCTGAGAAGAAATAGTAGAATAGAAAAGATGGCCTGAGGACAACAAAAGAAGCAGCAGGATTCTACCCTTTTAAGCCTCAAAATTGCAAAAGTGAAAGACTTTGCTTTGAGAAGAAAGCCTCAGAGCACTATGTTCCAGAATGGTGGTGGCCTAGGGAAGTTGTCCCTCAGGATTTGGTTCACAGGCACTGGCCCTCCATAGCCAGGAGAGAAGGAAGCCTGGGTACTGCTCCAGCTGGCAACAGACCTTGGTATCACCCATGTGGTATTGGTTTTGGGTGCATGCAGAACGCAAAAGTTACAGGATCAGGGGGGTTTCCACCCAGATTTTAGGAGAAGGCCTGGGAGGCCAGGCAGTGTGCCCCTAAAGGGGAAATGTGTGAAGCTACAAAGGGACAGAAAGAGTCTTGTCTTGTCCCCTTGTTGCCTTTGCTGTTATATGGGTGCCATGAACTGTTCTCCTCTGTCATGACCCTCTGCCAAGCCACCGTGCCTTGGAGCCAGCCAATTATGAATTAAAATCTCTACAAACTGTCAGCTAAATAAACCTTTTCCCCTTTAGCTTTGGGTGTCAGCTATTTTGTCTGAGCAATGAGAAAAGTAACTAAGAGAGTGTGGTATTCGAATATTACCCCCCAATTTATAGGCTATCTTTCCATTTCATTGTTTCCTGTGCTGTGCTGAAGCTTTTAAGTTTAATGCAGTTTCATTTGTTTCTTTTTGCTTTTGTTGCCTAAATTTTCTTTTTTAATTAATTAAGTTGATTGGTACATTTTAGTTATACATAATGATTACATTCATCGTAGGGAATTTGTATCTGTACTTGTTCCTGATATATCTTGATTTTTTTTTCCATTATGCTCCTTTTAACCCCTCCTTCCCTTTTGATTTACAAAAGATTCATTTCCCTTCTTCTTTTTTTGTCATTTTCTTTTTTCCTTCCTTCTCCTATTCCCCCTCCCTAGTTCCCTTTCCCCTTTGAACATTTTTTTTCCTATTTCACAGTATGTATTATACATTTTAGTCCTTATTTACACTTTTCGTTTCTCACACTAGGGAAACGATGCAATATTTACAAGTGTGTCTGATTTATTTCACTTAAGCATATGGTCTCAGTGTGGATCCATTTAGCTAGAAATATATCAAGCTTATCCTTCTTTATGGCAGAATAGTATTCAATTATATTTAGAAAATCAAATCTTCTTTATCCATTCATTGGTTGATGGGCATTTGGGTTGTTTCTACAATTTAGCTATTATAAACTGTGCCACTATAAACATAGGTGTACCACAATATGTGCCAGCAAAATTTGCTGCCAGGCAGCAGTGTCCTCTGTTTAGAGGAAAGCAAAAGAGGCAAGGTGAGTTATATCCTAAATCTACCTTGTGTGGCTCGAGTTTGCCACAGTGCTGCAGTCCATCAGTTTTGTGGGAACCTCCCAGAATAGTGGCTCCTGCTCTGCACCCAGGCAGAGGCCCCAAGGCAGCCCTGTGGGTTGCTTCACTGTTTTATAAAGTCCTATTTCTATGTTTTGTTTGATTTGTAAGTCTCATTTCAAACTGATTTTGTCATCAGGGTGTGTGTCCCTCCCATTCTTCTGTTTTTTTTTTCAAGACAAAAGAATACAAATACAGATAAACAGTTCAGAAAATACAAAACTGTACAGAAACTAGCAGGGAATTAGCACTGGATGTCGCATCACATACTGTTATCTTCACATTAGTCAACACAAACGTTAAAGGAAATTGAGGAGAATGTAGGGAATCAGTACCGGATGCTGTCTTCCATAAAACTATCTTCATTTTTGTGATCACAAAAACGATTAAGGAAATACAAAGTCATACAGAACATAGGAGGGAATAATCTCTGAATGCTATCCTACCCAAAACTGCCTTCCCCTTTGTCACTCTATTATACCAATGGTGGCTCGCTTGAAAATTCAAATTTATAACCTACATGGATGTATACAGACTATCATGCTTGGGGTGGAAAAGCACCTAAATTCATTACGGACCACCAGTCTCCTCTCCGCCCTGGTGCTGCATGGTATAGGGGCGGAGGGAAGTGGCTTCAGTCCCTCCTCATTGAGGCCACATGGCAACCTGAGGCACGTGTCCTGCCCACAGTGCAGACGTGGCAAGGGCACGCCCACAGCAGACGTCGTGAGGCCACACCCACGGCAGACGTCGCAGGGAGATGCCCACAGCAGCTGCCAGTCGCTGCTGGGCTCAAGTTTGCCGGGCTGCTGGAGACTCCACCCTCTCCTCCTCCCTTCTCCTGGGTTCCAGCTTCACCGTTTTCCCCTCACTTACAGCTAGACTTAAGGCGAACTTACAATGCTTGATACCAGGGCTTAAAGTCTCCTTGGCGGTGTTCGCATTGAAGGTCCAGCTTGTGAACTGAGTTTAGAAATTAGTTCTAGAATAAAGTTGGAGGACAGAGTCTATTGTTGTTTTTTTCAGACTCTGGGTCTGCCGCTCCTCATCTAACTTGTTGCCATGGGTTCATGCAAAGTTTGTATGTGCAAGCTGTAAGGAGATCCTCTTCGTTTTAATAGTTTGGCGTGAGTCCCGAAGTCCGTATACTCGTCCAATTGCTGACAGGAGTATGTGTTGATGCATCCGCCACCTAGTCTCTACGTGTTCACAGTGAGATTTCAGGGTGGGAGCTAAAGCCCAGTACCTCTGCTCCTGCTTCCTGCCTGGTCTCCAAGGGTGAAGGGCGTGGGACCACTCAATTCATCTTCCTACGTGGCTCCCACCCATCCTTGCGCTCCTTCCCCTGCCGTCTCCTCAGTCGACTCCTCTGAAGCTGCCGCTGTGTCTGCGTCTGTGGCTTTGGGCTCTGGAGTCGCTCCCCACCGCTCCCCACTCATCCAGCAGAGAGGTGGGGGAGGGGGTTGCCTCGGGGCAGACACGGAGCTGGGTGTGGCGAGCTGTGTGCTCAATTAGACTTTTTCCAACCTGTTTCCTGGTGCCGGTTAGGAAGATTGCTGTGTGTTTGGGTTTCTGTTCCCATGTGTGTTGTATTTTCTCATCCTCTCCCAGGTTTCGACAGCTGCTCCCATTCGCCATTGTCTCTTTTTCTGGGTGCACACTTTCCTCTCCAATCCTTGACCATCTCTCGGAACTCTTCACTCCCCTGGCCGAGCCAGGAGGCTTCTGTGAGCGTAGGTCTCCAAAACTTAAGCTGCAATTGCCGAAACCAGGGCATGCACTAAGGAAATGTGTGTTCAGAGCTGTGGTCTCTCCGATTTGCCTCCCTCCGACTGCGCCATGGCGGTCCTCTGGTCCTTTCAGCCAGAAGAGGTCTTTCTTAGACTTTCCGAAGGTTTCAGTTCCCATTTCAGACCTTTCCTGGATTCAAGGTGCCCACCACTCTCCTTTTTTTCCCTTCTCATATTGCTGTATTTCTTAGTCTAGGTGGGACTTTTCCAAGAGGATTCTCCTCTGCTTCCTACCCGGTTGCCATCTTAGTTGCTCCCATTCTTCCAATTACCTGTGTTTGAGATGATCTTCTCCATTGAGCCCTCCTCCTCTATTGCGCCATGGTAAATCCCCCTCCTAAACTTCCTGTGTTATATCAAAAATAGTCACTGACAAGGAGACTTGTCTTATGCTTTCTTTTAGGTGTCTTATAATTTCAAGTCTCATTTTATCCTTAATCTATTTTGAGCAGATTTTGGGTGTACTGTAAGATAAGGGCCCAGTTTCATTCCTTTGTGTATCCAGTTTTCCTACTGGCAGGCACTGAAGAGAATGTCCTCTCCCTGCCGTATAGTGTCCACACTTTCTCTTCTTAAAAAGGCCACCAGCCCCATCAGACTAGGGTTCCACTCCCACAATTTTATTAACCTTTCACTCTTCCCCGAAGACCTCGTCTCCAAATGCTATCCCTTCAAGGATAGGGGTCCTGTGGAGGGATCTGAGCCTTCAGCCCATAGCAGGAGTGTTTCACACCGCCCTGGTTGGGGGCTGATGTTTCCCAGGGCTGGCCCCTTACGTGTGTAACAGGAACAATCTCTGATGGGCACTGATGTCTCTCAATTGCAAGACATACTCTCTTGCCCTGTGGAGTTCCTAAGGCTCTGTTTGCAGGTCTCTGCTTTGAGTGTCTCTCTCTTGTCTTGCTTCTGTCCTGTCAGCTCATCCATGCTTTTCCTCTTTCTCTGCCTAGTCCATCTACAAGGACAATGTGTTCAGCATATCATCAGATTCAGCTTCTCCAGAGATGCTGCCTCTTGGGTGAGCCTTTTTGCCCTCCACTCTGCAGCCTAAGGAGGACTGTGTGTCTCTGCGCTGTGTCGCCACTGGCTTGCATGGAGACTGGCAACCAGCAAGCTGAGAACTTCAGGCAATAGGACACGGGACAGATTTGATACAGATTGACAGGATACGAGATAGGAAAAGATGTGAGTTTTGTCTTAGGTCTGCAACGTTAAGAAATAAAGGCAGCATAAAGGAAGACAGGAGGAAATCTGATGGCATAATAAAAATAAGGGGAATATAAAATAAAGCATATTTTCACAGGTTTTCTGCCCTGAGTAGAGTGCAGAGGTGTTCAGAAACTGGGATCCTCCCTGTCAGGAAGGCAGGACACACTCCCATTTATTGATGATCATTTGAGATGAGGTGGAGGAGAAGGCACTTGACCTCTAGGAATCATGCTCCTATTTTATGGGCATTCAGTGAGGTACCAGGAGAGGCACCCTCAAGCCAGTGCCTGGCACTTTCCTGCTTGACTTGCAGCCTTGGAGAATTCGTGCGTCCAGAGTACACTGAGAAATAATACCTGGAATCTGCCTGAAATTTGCTCAGATATCCCTCAGTCCACTGCAGAGAACCCAATCTGCTTCCCAAGGAAGTAGCCAATAGGTTGGGAGTCAACTAGAATGTCCTAGAGACACACAGTGCACACCCGTGTGCATACACATGCCACAGTACTGTGAGTGAACCAACCTGTGCTCTCTGCATCCACAATGGTTTGAGCATGAATGTTCTGCATTCCTAATGCTGCTTATCCACTCACGTGCAAGCCAGTGGATGGGCCACAGTGGCGCTGCTTATTTCAAGGACTTTCCCTCCAGATGAGAGAAGCACTGTATCCTTCATCCCCGTGCTGAGAAAAGCAAAGGAAGCTGCTTTCTGATTCTTTTCCTCTCCTTGTTTTTCAGGCAATTATTGCTCATGTGCTTCTCCTGTACTCTTAGTATAACAAGCATAAATCAGCTGATTAGATGTGGAGAGGCATGAAATAGCAGAGAGGTTACAGAACATCTTGTTCTTAACACATGAGCACTGACACTTCATTCTCAGCCTCCCAACCCCATGGATAAGATTCTTCCTGGAGACCAGACAATGGTTTCCAAGTTAAGGGCTCTAAAAAATGAAGAAGAGGAGGAAAGAGGAGAAAAAGAAAGCAGTTCCCTTGGAGGAAAAACTCTGGGAGTGACAACAGGCGCTCAGAAAATCAAAGAAAGGTACAATTAAGAACTAGGAGCTCATTCATTCATTCTTTGCATTCATTCATTACACTGTTATTTGAGGAAGGCTCTCCACTGCTGTAAAGAGCCCTGGCATGCTCATCTTACCAGTAGCACTAGTATGCTTAGAGCTTTTCAGCCCAGGAGCAAGACCGAGTGTCAACAAACTCTGAGCAGTTTACAGTGGTCTAAGGAGCTGCCAGTCATAGCTCTCACTTCCGTTTCATCTCCATTAGGTGTCAAAACCACAGCTTTGGGCAACAAAACCTTTAACTGTCCTCTGACCCCATTCAGGAGAACAGAGGACCCTAGAGTCCCAGCAACACCACAGATCCAGGTACCCCTGGGGATCCAGCTGGACCTGTATAGCAATGACCACTGCACTGAAGTTCTGAGTGTGTCTTCAAAGTTGGTGGTGACCTGCCCAGGAGGAAAAAAGGGATTTTGGGTGCCGTATCTGAAAAGGGGTACCACCTCTGCCAATAGAGTTCTCCCCTTATGCCACCCACTGTAAATTTGTTCTCTCACCCCTGTCCCCTAGGATCTAAGCCCCAAAGTTTGTAATCAGGAGATGGCTTTTAAAAATCCACTTATAATTCAATTGTGTATAAGAAATGAAACTCCCACAGGCAGTGCTATGCAACTGGAGGGAGGGGGACCCTCACCCTAGCACACATGGGCCTGAGCATTTGGACCAGCCAGAGCCAGGTAGGAGAGGTGGGGAGCACCTTGTCCCAGGCCTCCACAAGGATGGAAAAACCAGGGAATCCTGGGAAACAGCAGGCTCTGGATGCAGCTCAGAGCACTGCTGTGCTGGGTACCCCGGGACATTCCTGGTGTTGGAGGAGTTGCAGGGACATGCAGCTGCACCCTGGGAGGTCACTGTGCATGTTCCGTGTGACAGCAATTGGAGAATCAATGTAGTTGCACTTGCTCATCGTGCCGTGGTCTGCAGGGTCAAGGTCAGCGTGTTGGGCTGTTGGCTTGATGGAAATGAATGACCTAGTTCTTTGGGCGGAGGAGACAGCTGCTGAGGTGCCCCAGGGCTGTACTGAAAAGCACACTCCAAAGGACCGGAGAGGGAGAAATTGTGAGGAGGAAACGAGGGTGAAGTGGGGGCAGGGGACGCGCCCCAGATCTCCTTCTTACAGCATCTGCACAGTGCTTGGAGGGCTGTAGTTAGCGCTGGGGCTGAGAGGAGCAGAAGTGGGGTCTCTCTGGGGACTCAGCAGCCCCTCCCACCCCACCCTTATGAGCCTCCCTCCCTCTGAAGCCTGCAGTCCTCTCTCTTCCTCCTTCTCCTCCCTCCCTGTGCCTTCCAGAGGAAAAGAGAGAGATTTATTTTAAGCAATTGACTCACATGGCTGTGGGGGCTGGCAAGTGTGGAATCCGTGGGGTGGGCTGGCAGATTGGAAAACCCAGCAAAGCTGATCCTGCAGCCTTCAGTCCCAAGGCAATCTGGAAGCAGAATTTCTTCCTTCTGGAGGAACCGTGGTCTTTTTCTCCTAACCCTTCAACTGATTGGATGAGGCCCATTCACATTATGGAGGGCCATCTGTTTCACTCGACTACTGATTTAAATGTGAATTGCATTCAGCAAATACCTTCCTAGCAACATCTGGACTGGTGTTTGACCAAATACCTGTGTGTGCAGCTCAACTGTTCAAACATTCTTACAGAATGATGGGTGCTAGGGTTTCCCTGGGATTCTGACCCCTCTGAGGAAAAACCAAGCAAAGCATGTTGGCAACATGGAAGTCTTTAATTAAACTTGATGAATAGACCAATAAACGAATAACAGGTTAAGTAGCAGGTGCAGTGGGCAAAGCTACCCAGAGTCCCAGCAGGAGGCCGCACACACACACTACACACACACACACACACACACACACACTCACGTCACAGGGAAGCAGGAGAGGTTTACTTGAGAATCTTCAGGCAAAGGCGTGATGGCCCTCGCCCACCTGAGATAACTCCTGCCCATTCATTTTCTTTTCCATGAACTTTGAGGAAGGACTGAAAACCCAGACAGGCCTTTCTCACAACGCAGCTCTGCCGTCTGTTGTCTACCTATCTGATGCCAGTGAAACCCCATAATAATATCTGGAATTCTCCCTCCCCAGTATGTCAAACATCTTATAGCAGTGAGGGATGATGTACACATTTTGTTCAACTGAGCAAACACAGAACGGGCAGCTGCCTTGTGAGACACTGAATGAAGCACAGCGGGGATATAGGAATTAACTGAAATCTCCGCCAGCTGGGTTATCCCGCCCCTTGCACTGCCCAGCTGAGAGCACAGATCATTTTAGAGGGTGCCAAGCCCTACCACTCACCCAGTCACTTCTAAACCCTTGAAGGGCTTCCCAGCCCCCCAAGAAAAAGCCAAATCCTTATAGTGACTACAAATAACCTCTCGGGGGAACTCCTCCCTGGCCTTTGCCTGCTCCGGGCTCAATCAGCTGCCACCGTGGTGACCTTCTGTGTGCCTCCAGCAGCCAGGCTCATGGCCTCAGTATTCACCACACCTTCTGAGCACTGCTTTTCCCATAAGCACACACACCCAGGAAGTGAGGGATCCCATACATTTCCTTAAAGCCATTCTTCCACATCTTCAAAGCATGACTAAGAAGTCAATGTAGTTGTTTATTCTGCAGGAGCCAATGGTGCTCTAAAAAACTGTGCATAGCTTGCCTTCTAAAAAACTGTGCATAGCTTGCCTTCTTCAGCAGCTATGCACGACTCCTAGAATATTGTTTTTTTTTTTTTTT
>PVLD010013968.1:0-53986 GCA_004027595.1 Dinomys branickii | reverse complement strand
GGCCTGAGATGTGTCTGGGGTTTGCCACCAGCATCATCACTGTCACTGTCACGAGTTTTTACTAAGTGCTCGCTGGGAGCCAGCCACGGTCCTGAGTGCTTTTGCCTGTTAACGCACTAGGTGATCCTGACTGGGGTTGCTCAGAGTGGTGAGTCTGCTGTGTACCTGCCAGGGTTACATTCCCAGCACAGCGCCCTCTAACGGGACCTCGGGGCTCTGCGTGGTACCGCTGGAGATGTGGAGACTCAGGTTCCCTAGCTCTGGGTAGAATCTGGCCCTGCCTTGACATTCGTCTGATTCTGCAAAGACAGCGGTGGAGAAGGAAAAGCTCACCTTCCAGGCCTCTAAGATCCTGCCCTCAGCCCAGCTGGGAACACCTCTCTGGCAGAGGGACCAGCTCCCTGCACCGCCATCACCTCTCATCAGAAATGTGCTGAGGGTGTGATTTTTATTCCCTCACGATATTAGGCTGAAGAGATGATATTGGGCAAGTTATATTGTACCCATAATTCATATTAACGGGAATTCAATAGTGGCAACTTGTCATCTGCTGAGATTAGAAGGGAATATTGTGAATGTTGTGTTATAAAGGCATTAAAAAGGCGTTATGAATTAGATTACATTGCACCACATCGTGTTTCTTATAAATAATTGAGGAAGAAACTGGTGCTCAGAATTTGGGATTATCCATTTCTGAGCTCTCCGCAGTGCCCTGGTCAGGCTGCTGGCCCTGCTGATCTCACGGGAAGGGCTGTACAAGCATCCCACTACACCCGCCCAGCAGAGGTTAGACACTGGACTATGCAGGTTTTGGGGTTTGGGGTTTTTTTGTTTTTTTCAAAATCTTCCCGAGATCAGATATTCTACATCCCCTACTTCCCATCCCCAGAACTCTAGGTTTACAGAAGCCAGAAAGTCAACAGCACCTTCACACTGCTGCTCACTCTCACCTCTGGCACCCTTGGTGGAACAGACCCAAGCACCAGTACACCTTGCCCGTGGTCAGGTCAAGCACAAGCAGCTTTGAGACACACACCTTCAGGTGTCCTCTTGGTGATGCCTGCTGGCTGGCCAGTGTGACCCCAGCAGCTCTAAGCTAGAAGGCGGCTGGGAGCTACCCAGGGCTCCTCGTTATACCTCCTCCTTTTAGCTCAGACCCTGGTGTCACTGTATAAACAGAGCTTCCTGGCTGTGTTCAGCTTCCGTCTTTTGTTATCAAAGACAAGAGCCTAGTGCGGAGTTTGGAGGCATATGCCCCACCTAGAAAAATCTGAAAGGAGGGAAACTGAAAGGAGTCCACAGGTCTGGACAGAGCAAGCAAACTCTCATCCTGCCCCGCTATGACTGCCAGAATCCCTCCATATCTGACCCAGCCTGTCTAGGGACTGCAGGGGCTGAAGGGATGCTCCTCCCAAACCATTGCCAACTTCAGGGGCTGCTAAAGCAGCTAATAATCAGCAAATGGCTGAGGCTTCCTTGTCACTGAGGTGGTATTCATTCCAGGATTTCCTATTAGACTTCAGTGAGGTGTCCACTGAAGGAGAAGAGGCTGGGGTGGTCTGAGAGACAGTCGGGACAAAGAGTTTTCTTTACCTATCAGCTGGTGAGTCCACCATAGCCATGAATCTGACAGTATGCCAAGTATACACCAGGCATCCCTAATATACCTCTTTGCCAGCACAGGGATGGTATTAGGATCCCCAACTAATCAGGCAACCCAAATGCGAACCCTAACTCTTCCGCTCACTTTCTAGTTCTGTGATCTTTGGCAAGGCCTCTCGGGCCTTAGTTTCTCTTGTATTAGACAGGGTAATCATACCGTCTGTGTCACTGAGTTGTGAGGGAGAGTAAGCAAGCTAATAATGCGGCCTGCCTAAAGCAGCACCTGGTGTCAAGGATGTACTCTCTAGGCATGGTCTGTTGCTGCTGTGACCACAGCCTTCACTGTGTGGCATTCTCCTCTCTCTATTTGGCTGTCTCCCTCCCAGAATGCAGGTCCTTGAGACAAAAGACCTTGTCTTCTCAGGCTTTGAATTGCTAGCAACTCACACTTGCCTGTTGTGCACTCAGTAAATATGTGTTGAATTATCAAATTGAATTGTGGGTAGAAGTTGTAGTCATGGAAATCCACTTGCTTTACTAAAGAAGAGCGGTGCACTTTTGAAAATTGTATTCTGCTTTTTCCACAGTGGTATATTTTCATTTCAGAGCCGTTCCATGGCTGCCTCTTGTTCTTTGTGCGGCATCGCGGTGGTAGTAGTCAATTGTCTACAAATAAATTAAATATGTATTGAAATGCATGAGCATCTCACTGATTAAAGGAAACCCAAAGTAAGGTGTTTTGCAGAGCAATTGTTGTGCTTCCATGAAATGAGAAATCCTCCACTCTTTCTCACTATTTCACATCTAGAACCTGTGCCCCGAATAGTCCTGGGCTCCTACCCACACTCTGTTTATGAGTAGTTGTGGTCATATTTGTTTCTTTGTTGTTGTTTTTGTTTTTTTAAATGGTTTCTGGAGGGCCAGGCACTATGCCAAGAGCTTCACACATTTTGCCTGAGTTCTTACTATAATACCATGGGGTCGGTCTATTTACACATGAGGAAACTGAGTCTCAGAAAGCTTGGGCAACTTGTTCAATGCCACAGCTCATAAGTGGTAGGAAATAGGATTTGAATTAAGATTTATTTTATTCTTCCAAAGCCCATGTCTCTAGCTCCCAGTTCTTCCCCCTGGAAGTCTGCTCTTAGATTTTCCAGAAGTTTCTGCTGTAAATGGCCAGAGCCAAGCTCTATATCCTCGGCCACACGCCTGCTCCACCCCTGCACAGCTGGCGCCCCATCCACCCAGCTGTGCAAGCCAGAGGGTGCTGGTTCTGTGAGACCCTCTCCTCTCCATCACCATCCTCATCCCTGCCTGTGTCACTCGCAGGCTTCAGAGCTGTTTCTTCGCGGTGTTTCCCACCCAAGCTGCCCTTGAAGCCCAGTGAGAGATTTGAGCTCCACTGCCTCCAGAGAAACTTGTTCTCCAGCCTGTTCCACCCGGGTCCCGCCATTCCTCGAGGCCCTCAGGTGCCATGCCAGCATCCAGTAGCCCAGGGCCTGCTCAAGGCAGCTCAGCCTCCCCCACCTCCTGTTCCAGGACTTAGTACATCAGTGCAGTCCACAAATTGGGAAAGAAAAATCCTTTTAGACTGGAAGAGTAAGGCTGCTGCTGTTTTATAGTGGGGTGGTTTATGGTTTTCAAACATTTTAATTAGTTTCATTTTTTAATATAAATGCACCCTGATGTTTTGTTCAGGAAGGGCACCATTCTTAAAATCTCAGAAATAAAGTAGGAAAATGACAGATTGGCTATTAAAGTGTCACATGTAGATGTGTTATTATTATTATTGTTATTTAACATTTCTGAGTGCCAGCAATGAGCCAGGCATTGGGGGGGCCAAGGTCCCCACAAGCTCAGGGTGATGGTGGCTGGGGCTGAGGAGGTCAGAGCAACTTTGTCAGCTTCCTGGGACATCCTGCTCCATGGGGAACCTCCCAGGATACCAGTCATCAGGTTTGTAGACTGAAGACACACTAGGCATCTAAAGATCTGTATTCCAATCCTGCCCTTGACTCACCTGTGAGCTTCCCGAGATTTCCAGTTCTCTACATCCCATTCAGGTGGAATTTGGGCCCTGTGTGAGGATACCCACTTCCAAAGGAACCCATGGCTTCTTTAAAACATTCAAGTTCATGAGAAAGCAGGGTTTTACTTTTGGGACAATCTCCACATGGGAGATTACATAGTACCCCTCTCCTGCAGATGTCCACCTGGGATCTCTTTTTTTTTTTTTTTTTTTGCAGTACTGGGGATCGAACTCAGGACCCTGTGCTTGCTAGGCAAGCACTTATTCCACTGAGCTATATCCCCAGCCCTTCACCTGGGATCTCTAAATACAACCTTGTTTGTGAAGAGGGCACAGGCACATGCGGTTAAGGTAGGGTTCTCAAGGTGAGATTATCCTGAACTGGGTGGGGCCTGCATCCAATGATGGTCCTTATAAGAGAAAAGAGAGGAAGATCAAGTGCACAGAGAGGCCATGTGAAGACAGAGGCAGGGACGCAATCAGTGCTGTGACAAGCCAAGGACTGTACCCTATGCCACCAGAGGCTGCAAAAAAAGGATTCTCCCCCAGGGCCTTTGGGTTTTAGACTTTGGGCCCCAGAACTATGACAGAAGAAACTTCTGTCCTTTAAACCAGACAGTTTGTGGCCTAGGACACTGACACACCCTGTGAAAATGTCCCTGCCTGGCATCTCCAGAGAGGCCCCAGAAAGCTGACCTGCCAGCCACACTTGTGCTGTGTTGAAGAGAGATATGGTTATGCCTCTGCCCCCTCTGTGGGATGGTGTCCACGAGCTTCCTAATGGCCTCCGCCTGCTTCCTGAAACAGGTGGACTCCAGTGTGAAAAACTCTGGAAGGGCAGTTAAAGCAGGAAGCCAGCAGCTCCCGTCTCCCCACAACCCACAGAGCCACCCCTGGAAATGCAAGGGCTGCTGCTTCCATCCACACAGACGGGCAGACTGATGACTTCAGGCTGAGGCTGTTAAGCGGGCCTTGCTTTAACAGAGGGAGAAAAAGGGAATGGCTGCTCAGTGCTGGTTAGTCTCCTCATAGAGGGCACTGGATCGAACCCAGAGAGCTGTCAGGGAAACTTTTGAAATCAAAACACCAAATAAAGAGCCTCAGAACCGACCACACCCCTCTTGTCATTGGTCAGTGAAAAGAGAATTCTTTTTGCTGCTTTCTCTGTGCCTCTCCATTTCAGTGGAGATAAAGAGAAAAGAGTGTGGCAGACCCGTGGGCTCGGCGATCTCCCCGATGTGGGCTGGTCCTGGTGGGCAGCTCATCTGACAGTTTCCAGAAGGAACCAGTCCCATGACCCAGGTGGGCTCCCTGCAGGCAGAAGGCCTTGAGTGCCTGTCCCAGGAGACTGTCCGCAAATGTCAGCAGGGCTTAGGGACCTATTTCAGAAGTGGATCCCGCAGGCTCCAGCCGGCCTCCCAGGCCCGCCACCCTCTCCCCACTCTCCCCAGAGTCCGGGCAGGAGATTAGATCACAGCCCACTTGTTTATCCAGCTGTTGCTAGCAGCCCAGCCCCGTGCTGGGGCGGGCATCAGAGCCGCTCACAGGGCAGTTATTCATTGCCGGCTCCAGGCTGTGTGCCACACCCTGGGAGAAAGGCACCCCTTGTCAGACACGCGCCCTGGGTGGTGCTTAGAACACAGGACAAGGGCCGTGCAAGGAGGTCTGCATTTGGAAAGCACTGGCTCCACCCTGGGTACACACTGGTCACCGACATGTTGGAATGACCCAAGGACTTGAGTTTAATTTCTTCAGAGGCAGGTTTGAACTTGAGTGTCCCTGCAGTGTTGGCTAACACTGTACCCCGGGATGGCCCTGCTAGAGAAGTCCTCCTCAGACTTTCTCAGACCAGAGGACAGAGGGATCGGTTGAGGTCAGAGAGAGTTGCAGGGAACAGCACTTGGTCTAGGTGACAGTCTTTGAAACAAGGAAATGAAGCAGTGGGTGTGGACCACAATACCAAACCACACCAAGTAAACGGCCACCTGAGGGGTACAAGTGGGCAGTGACCACAGCTGGCCTTCAGCGGGGGTGGAGAAAGGAAGGAGGTGGCAGGGGGAGGGGTGGGGCAGGAGGTGAAGGGCCCCGATGGCCTAAGCCATATGTAGCTGCTCCAGGAAACAGCCTGCAAAGGTAAGAGTGATTCTCCCAAGCACTCACTTGCAACATGGCAGCTGAAGTCGGTATCAGAAAGGGGAGAAATGACAGGAGGTGGGATCTGTTACTGAGAGATTCTTGGAGTCTCGCAGTGATAGCTGCAGCTCACTGCTAACCGGGAGATTTATGTGACAAGATTATCGATGGTATTAAGCACATTTAGAAGAGAGGATTATACCTACTTCTGGGTCACTTGTGTGCCACCAGGCCTCGGACTGGCCAGCGTGTTAACAGATGGACTGCCGGCTGCTGGCTGCACGGAGGTGAAGCTAAGCCGGCGCACGGTCACAGGAAGGGGGGGCTGCGATGCTGAGTTCAAGGCTGGGTGGCTAGGTTCAAATCCAAGGGAAGGATCTGGCTTTGGGGCCCTGCCAAATCCCAGGGAAGCTCTGTTTGCACCGCCTCCCTGTCTTCTCCCTGTCCCCGCCCCACCCCGCCCCTGCCAGCTGTCCCCGCCCCACCCCGCCCCTGCCAGCTCCCCAGATTTTTGGCTCGGTGAACTCCCTCACCAAGAGGAGGGACCCATATGTAACTGGAAGCAAGAGGGAGGTTTCGGAAGGCTTTAAGGGGTGACAGGAAGGAGCCGGTGCCAAGCCCACCAGCCGCCCTCCCAGAAATGAACTTCTAAGCAATAGCAGCCCCTTCTCAGAGCAGGAGCAGCACTTCCGTGGCTCTGCCACAGGGAAGAGTTTAAAATTAGACCAGGAGAGGCTCAGGAGAATATGCTGTGGGGGCTGGTGGCCTTCGGAGGGCGTGCCTGTGATGTGGCCTAATGGGCCTCCTCCCTCGGCACTGCTTGAGCCTGGCCGGGAGCCAGGACCCTGCAGAAACAGAGAGAGGTGGCTCTGGGCAGGTTTGCCCCTCCGAGCCCCCTCCCCAGGCTCAGGAGTTCTATGAGGGCCTGGAAGTGGTAAGCAAAGCTCAAATGCAGGACGACCTTAGAAAACACTCGTTTAAAAAAAAAGATGCTAAACTATACATAAGAAAATTCACCATTTTAAAGCATACAACTCAGCCCATTTAGAACATGCATGAGATTGTGTGGCAACACCACTACTGCGTTCCAGAACATTCTTATCTCCTCAAAAGGAAACTTGGGTTGTCGCTCTCTTTCCCCTCTTCCCAAAAGCATCACTTTTTAAAGGGAAAATGGGACAGCCATAGCATGGTGAATGGGAGAAGCCCAGTGCTTGGGACGCCTGTCCCTTCAGCCTGCGCGATGCTGTGACTCCCGAGCACCTCTCCCTTAGCACACCCCATACTGGATTTAGTTGTCTAAACTCCCGCTTTCTGCTGCGGATGCTCCCAGTGTCTCCTTCCTTTCAGGGACCCAAACCCCGACACAGCACACAGAGCACAGCAAGTCTCGGCCACATCTGTTGCACAGAAAGATTTAAAACCACGGATTTGGTCGCTGCTATGCTGCGTCTCATTGTTTGCAGATGTAACTCTTTGTCCTCACGTTGTTATACTTTTGATCCCTGCACAGAAAGAAGCAAAACCCAGAGCAGGAAGAAAAGGCCTTTCCTGTCACTGCTTTTAATTAGATGCCCGTTAAACTGCAGCCGTTTTGCACTGTGCCCACCCTTGGTGTGTAGGGACGCTCTGCAGACACTCTTACCCAGGGAGGCCATGGGTTCATTTTATTCTTTTCCTCCTTACTTTCTTTCGAAGGCCAGTTTACTTTTTTGAGACATTCGGCTTTTTGCCTGCGTCACTCCCAGAGATTTGTGTGCATAACAATGCTGTGTCCGCGAAGGAGGGGCCCCCACTTATCACTCCAGGCGGAGGAAGACTTGGGGAGCCGGGGACTGCCTAGCACGCTGGAGAAATTCACTCTCCCCTCTCCCGTGGAGATCTGCACCACCAGGAGAGCAAGGATTCCCACTTGTCCCCGGCCTCCCTGCCCCCTTCCTGCCCTGGTGGGACCTGGAAAGATCAAAGGGACAGATGACAGTGCTTGGCGCCGGTTTGCCACTCCGTTGGAGGGAACCAGTGCGGTGTTAACAGTCAGGCCTGGTCCCGTGTTTCATGAATATTTTAGAATGCTGGCAGAATTCTAACCGTGCTGTGTCCTCCACCGCGAACGTGTCACCCATATTCCGCAGTTTAACCAGGCTCTGGGGAAAGGAAGCGCCACTCCTCCATTAGATTCCTTTATTGTCCTCAAACATGCCAACCAAGCGGACCCAGAGTCTGTGTGGCCCTTCTCCTCCCTGGTCCTCCCTGGGAAAGCGGCTTTGTTTTTACTGCCTGATAATTGAGGGGCTTTTGGAACACTTTTCTCACTTGTCTCTGGCAGGTTCTTCTGTGCTGCTTTTACTAAAATGCCTCTCTCTCACCTGACTTCGCCCCCCCCCCCGCCCCCGACCCTGCTTGTCCCCTGCAGCCTATCCTGACCCCCTCCTGCTGGGCCGCAGCGACAGCTAGCATGTCTGGAAGGCCTCAGCCATGCTGCTGCTCTAGGTTGGCCTCTGTGCCCAGAGGGTTCTGGCTTTTGCTTGCACTCCGAGCAGGGGCAAGACCTGCTCCTCCCTGACCATGAGCTGGGCCTCAAGGTGAAGGCTAAGTTGGCCCCCAAAGCAGGCTGAGTTGATAAGAGGCCCAGTGCCTCTCTGCCTTCCTCTGTGGGAAGGTACCCTGGCCTCCTGAGAGCAGCCTCGGCCCTCTTCCACCTCTCCTGACCCCGCTCTTGTCTCCCAGGGAGCTCCACGCCTCTGCCAGGCTCATTGCAAGGAGGCTCGCTGGACTCCCTTTGGGCATTTGGGCCTTGAAGACAGGAGCTGGGGCCTCTGCCAGTCTGCTTCCCTCCGTGACTTTTCCTCTAAACCTAGACAGTGGAACTCCCAGTCCATGGACTCCTGCTTCCTAAGCCACAGGTAGCCTCCTAGGCCTCACTCACTGTAACCTCTTTTGGACGAGTCTGCAGGACTGTGTTCCAGGTTTGCATTCCTAACTAGCTCCCCCAGGACTGCTCCTGTGCTGAGTTTTGGGGCTGGGCATGCTCCAAGCTGTCCTGGCAGGGCCGCTGGAAGCTGAAGCAGACAAAAATCATGCTAGCTGGGCTGGAACCCAGCGCACCACTGGCCCGAGGAGAAGCCATCCCGCTGGAACTGTCCGGTTAAGCCTGGGCAGTGAGGGCTATGCCAGAAGTGGATGCCTTTGGGCACAGACCTCCCGTATCCTACCTGTCCCTCTGACATCAGGCACCACAGGCCTCCCCAGTGTCTGTCTCCTGTGACAGGACATGTGTGGTCCCCAACACCCAGGTGTATCTTACACATCCCCTTCCCTGTCAGCCTAGCCAGCCTTGACATATGGAAGTTGCTCAATAAATATCTGTTGAATTTAATGTAATCGGATTGCTGAATTGAGGCAGAAAGTGCCCTGGTGACCTCCCTACCCTCTCCTGGGCTTGGGCCTGGCCAGCAGAGTCGAGGAGGGCCTGGCTTGCCGTCTGCAGACCTTTTACCGCCCCTGTGGAGGAAGTATCGATTCTGCTGTTTGTTTTGCAAGGAAGCTATCCCCATAGGGACTGGGAGCTCCAGAGCAAGGGAAAAGAAACCGGGCCTCACAGCTGGTCTATTAATAGGAGGCCCAGACAGAAGCCAGACTGTGTCAGTAGGCGCCCCCAGAGCAGGGCTTACTCCGGAATCTGCCCACCCAGCCACACCAGTGTGGAGCTGGGAAATCCGGTGATGTATTTTGCAGGCCACCAAGTTGAGCAGCCTTGGCCCCTGGGCCCCAGGAAAGAACATATCTGAGACCTTAAGGAAGTAGGCTTTTCTGCCTTAGAGGAAAATTTGATTGAGCAAAGATGGGCCAACTCAAGCAGCCATCTGGATATCACACAGTCCAGGAGCTAAATCCAGCACTCTCGTTACCCAGAACAATTCTCTATGAAGTCTTCCCAAATTTAAGCCTTTAAAGTAGATACTGCAATCTGTTAAGTGCAGGGCAAGTGAGGCTGCCAGGTACAGCTGTATAAGCTGTTCACCGAGCAACTATCAACATCCATTCTGGTTCCTGCCTTGTTGTGACAACTTGCAAAGGCACACAGCTGGCATCCTAGGAGGACCCAGCCAGCCCTTGTGAGGGGAGGCTGCCTATTCAAAGCCCTCACTGTACAGGCAGTCACCAAGGCCTGGCAAGGGCAGGAATCCATCCAGAGCCCCACCACATCCATCGCAAGGTTCACAGTGTGACTGGGCCTCCTGGTCCTGCCCCTTCCTGCTCATGCCGTCTTTTCTATTCTATTCCTTGTAGTTGACCCATGCTGGTGCTAATGAGAGAGGGAGGCTTGAAGGACACTCGCATTCTGGAGTTTTCTGCCTCTTTCTGCACAGCACTGTAAGCTCTGATGTTTGCAAATACCCTGGGTTGGGCTGGCCCATCCTCCCCGCCTGTTTGTTCAGGCTTCGGCCTGTGTGTTTTGTCCATTTCACGCTCCGTCTCCAGCACTCCCCAGATTGTTTCCTGCAGATTTCAGTTTGGGCTTTGTGCATCTGCCCTCGACAAAGTATGTGGGTTGCTGATCCAGACCTTCAAACTCAGGCAGCTTTGGTGCAATAAATTCCATCCGGCTCTAGGCACAGGGCCCAGCACTCCTCTTCTCCAGACCTAGCGAGGGGGTGGGAGTGGCCAAGCCTGTGCTGAGATTCACACCCACTCAGAGGCACTGTCTAGGGGCAGAGTCTAAGGTCCAGTCCTCTTAAAGTGAGGGCCCAGGTGCCCCTTGGAGGACTTGGTACCTTCAGTGGCCCAGGCCCTGAGCCAGGCTGGGAGAGCATGCCCTGAGTTAGCTGCAAACCAGTGTCCTTTATGCAAGGGAGATGTTCATTCATTCACTGCATAAGCAAATTATTTATTCCGCAACCTCTGTGTACTAGGTGTTTCAGCCAGAGCAGGAGCTAAAGCAAACATATCTGCCGTTGTGGAGCTAATGGATGGAGATAGATCAATAGGGAAATGTTCAGGGGGAAAGGCCCCCAGAAATAAAACCAGGAAGCAAATCAGACAGTGCCGGGGTGGGTCATGGGGTGTGCTGTACTTGTAAGCAGTGTGCTTCAGCACAGTTTGAGCAAAGCCTTGCAGAAGGCAAAGGGTACCACGTGGGCGTCCAGTGTCCATCCATTACTGTTGCTAGAACAAAATGCCAGAGGCCAGGTCATTTATAAACAGTATAAATTTGTTGCTTACAGTTCTAGAGGCCAGGAAGCCCAAGCTTAAGGTTCTAGGAGATTTAGTGCTGGTGTGGACCCTGTCTTGATGACATCTGCTGCACCCTCCTGCAGCAGAAGGGCAGAAGGCAGAAGTTCTACAGGCCTCTGTTACAAGGTCCTGTGCTCCACCCTCCCTTACCTATACCACCCCCAGGCACCACCACCTGATTCTGTCACCTGGGCGACACACTGAGGTCGCAGCATGATGAGAGCGCTCCAGGCTGGTCCCAGCTGCTATATATAAACTAAAAGGGGCGAGGGCAGGACCAGGCTTCTGCCCAATCTCCAGCCTGGCCCTTCTGGAGTCCCCTCCTCAGCACTCATGCCCCGGGCCAGACGAAAGTGTCTCCTGACACCACCACCACCCATCCCCCCAAATCAGTATCTCCACGTTCGCACCCAGCGTGTTGGTCCCAGAACTTTACTCTTGATCTGAAAGCCCTTTGAAGATTTCCATCGTTTAGTTTTGTAATAGGCATTTAGTTCCGTTTTTTTCTTGTTGTCATCATTTGTTTTTATTTTCACTTTTGTGATACTACGTGTGGAACCCAGGGCCTTTGCACTGGTCTACATCCCCAGCCCATGTTTTTACTTTTTATTAAGACAGGGTATCTCTAAGTCACTGAGTTGCCCAGGCTGGGCTCAAACTTGCCATCCTCCTCTGCCTCAGCATCCCAGAGTGCTGGGATTACAGGTGTGCACCACCACACCCAGTTTCCATTTTGTAGATCTTTAAGACTGTTTTCCCAGTAACCCTACTGGTCTTCTCAGAGGCTTTGTGGTTCTCTGCTCAAGCACTGAGGCTATCTGTCTTTGCGTCCACCATAGAGTTGGGAGAGTTTTGAGCAGGTGGGAACATTTAACACCCTGTAGAACTGGAACAGATGCCAGGTTTCTGGTGGGAGGGGGCCTGCCCAAGGTTGTGGGAGTGCTGGGGCTAGAGATTGCCCAGCAAGCTGGGAAAGGGACATCTCCATCATCAGGGTGCCTTCTCTGGTGGCCTGCTGGCTCTCCCAAGGTTTCCAATGTCAGATTCCAACGTGGAGAAAATCTGCCCTTGGCCCCGAGGTTTGACTACAAACGCTCGCTCGATGACAGGAGTGCTTCAGACCCTGGAGGCCTGGGTCGGGTTTCTCCTATTCTTTTTCCGCCCAGAAGAACAGCAAGCTGAGTCAGGAGGTTTACAAGCTAAACACGGGGTCTGTAATCAGTGGAGGCATAGGTCTCTTGCTGCCCCTGAGGCCCTGTCTCCCCAGGACACTGGCTGCCCTGTGTCCCCTTGGGTAGATGAGCATAGGAGTCCCTATTTCCTCTGGGGTGACATCTCTAGGCATGCCTGCAGGAAGATGTTAGGGCACCAGACCCTGCAGGAGCTGTGAGGCCAGGAGCCGGGCTGTCCAGGGAGCCTCCCCTTATCCACCACTCCATTAGCACCTAAAACCCAGGCTGAAACGTGTGCACCACTGCCCACTGCTGGCCTTGTGGGGCCTCCTCCCTTCCCATCCAGGTCCTTAATTATCCAGAACCTTGGGCTGTAGTGGGGTTCTGACTGCTGCTACTACTTCTTCACTACTGCCTCAGTTTCCCTGCCTGTCCAAGAGGAATAACCATCTCGTCAGGTAGCTTTCAGACTGAAATGAGAGGCCGAGTGCGGCCGCCCTCGGAGGGAGGGATGAGGGGGGAGGGCGTTGCCAAGGTTACTAGACAGCAGTCATGGGCAGTGTCTGATTTTACTGCCCGACACTTTGCCTTGTGTTCATCAGACTGGCCTTATTCGGGAGCCCTCGGGGAGCTACAGGATTGATGGAACACGCAGTGAATTCATGGTAAAGCCGGGCGCTCAGTGCTTGCGGGTGGGGGCATCCCATCTGGAATAGATTGGGGTTTTCCTGAAGTCAAGGCTGTCCCCAGACTTCCTGCCCGGCTCCTCAGGCCCTGTGGGCCTGGCTCCCACATGGACCTAACACCAGGGACATTTCATTCCCTGGACCATTTGTATTCCAAACACTCAAAAGCCCACCCCAGCCCATGCCGGTGCCAGCCAGGGCATCCTCTTCTCCTCGCCTTTCTGTAAACATGTTGAAAATTGCCTTCCCAGGCTTGGTTCTCTTCTCTTTGCCCTTTTCTGCTGATTTCAGCCTCCAGGACTGAAGTTCTTTTCTCCTGGTCTCCACAAGGAATTGGTGAAACAGAAAAAGCAGGAAATTAATGTCCCAGCCTCCAGGCTCCACACAACATTAGATGGAATTAAAGTTAGAATAATGAGTCGATACACACACAATTCTGTTGTTCTTTGATTTTCCTTTCAAAATTCATGTAGTGAATGCTCCCGCCATTCCACCCCGTCTTGGGCTGGAAGACGTGCTGGCTTCCTGAATGAATTTACATACCAAATGGGTTTTAATTTTATACTTTCGCTTAAGGTCAGCACATTTATTTATTATCATTATTTATTACTGAAGCACGAGTGGTTTTAATTATTTTAGTGTTCCTCCCACAAAAGCAGGATAGCTGCTAGCTACAGAACATTTTCCGTTTCCGCTCACATAAATAATATAGTTTTTAATTTCATGAAGATTTAGCATTCGTCTGCTTTGTAAATTAAAGTCATCATCTATGACAAGATGGGTACCCAGGACATCTTGGTGGACTGTCTCTGTCAGTCTCTTCCTGTGATCCCTTCTGACTTTGGGTCCCTCCCTGTGTCGAGATTGCTGGGCTCAGAAGCTAGAGAAGGAGCCCTGGGAAACAAAGGGAAACAAACGCTTCTCTTCACCCACATATCCCCTACAGAAGCCTACCAAAGCCAGTGCTTTTGCTGGAGCAAACTGAAGTTCCTACCTGCTAACTAAGGCCCAGTGCCACTCAGATCCAGGCGACAGATTGAAACCCTAGTATTTCAGACCCAAGCCCTTTGGTTTCCCTATAACACACCAACTCCGTGGTGGGGTCTAGTGCCTGTACCCTGGCTTGGGCTAAGAGACACCCAGCTGAGGAGGGGCAGAAACACAGAGGAGCAGAAAGCAGGTGGGCAGAGGGCAGAGGCCACCAGCTAGGCCGTGGGCGAGACATGCAGGAGGTGGAGGGGGCAGTATCCTGATGGTTTGGGGGACTGAGTCCCTCATCTCTTATTAAGGGGTAGTGTCTCCCAGCACAGCCAGGTCTCTTGTCAGAGCTGCTGGAGTCACTCAACCTCATGGACTCTCCCAGAACTCCTTCTGCTCCTTTCCCCTAGGGAGGTTGCTGAGTCAGCATGCTGAGCCCCACCCCACCCCCAATCCTTGATTCCTGGCCTGTAAATCTCCGCCCCCTGCCTTCCTACAGCCCTCCCTGCCCATCCCTCAGCTGCAGCAAAGGCCAGATGTTTTCAGACTTCGCGTTGTGTGTGGTGAAGACACAGCTTCCTGGCACTAGACCCACGTTTGCTGAGCCACAGTGCCTCAGGAGCAATGCAAGCCATTTGGGATTTCCATGTTGATGCGGCCGCTGGTGGTTTGAACTGTGCTAGGTCTACTAGAACGCCCTTGCCCACCAGTGGGGTGCAGGCCTGGGGGGCGGGGCAGGGTGACAGCCTCTCATATGGCCTGAGGCCCTGGGTGGGCCCAGCGGAGCAGCTGCCTCCCATCCCCTAGGGCTATGAGCATAGCAAAACATTAGATTGAAATGACACCAGCTAAAATCTGCAGGCTTTGGCTGAGTTCTCTGCTGAGCCCTGCAAGACTCAGAGTTCTTGTGTGCTGGTGGCTGTGCCAGGGGCCTAAGGAGCCTCTGTTGCGACCTCGCTCATCTCAGAGCAGGGCAGGCTCACCAAGATACTCAGGGGCCGGAGTCCCATCCTTGCACACACACACCATGGCTTACAGTTGAACAGAAACCAGACTTCGTGCTGAGTCATCCTTCTCCCTGATGGAAGCGAGGATTGTGGCAGCAGGAGGGCACCTCGTCTGGGGCAGTATGAAGGCATGAGAATGTCCCCCTTCGCACAACACTGCTCCCTTGCATGTGCCTCTACATGAGGAAGGTAAAAAGATGCCAGTGTGGGGCAAAGCCATCTCCTGTCTGCAATGGCAAACTTCTTTCCTTTATCTTAGAAACAGGCTCCCCCACAAGGAGGTTCCTGGTACATTCTTTACCTGTTTTTCAAATGTCCTTCCTGTCTACTCCTGGCAGTAAAAAGAGGTACTTCTGCATGGTACCAGCCAGATAGGTGCCTGGGTATACAGTAAGACTCAGGGCAGTGCTTGGAGTCAAACAGCGAATGGCAAAGTCTCTTCCTACCGTACCGAAAGAGGTGAAATACGGAGCTGGACCCCTTGCTGCTTTGTACAGGAGGCCTGTTCTGGGGAGACTGGCTTCTCCTGAAATCAGATCCATGGATCTAAAAACTCTTCTAGGAGGGCATCCTTGTAAAAAGGTGCATTTAGGAATCTCCATATTAGATGAAGAGGTTGAGGTCACACGGGGAAGAGACCTTCTACTCCATTGTCCAGGGGGTATCATTTATCACTCAGCCTAGCACCTGCCCTCAGGGACCCTGCGATCTGGCCACAGAGATACAAGGAAGCATAGAAAAGGTCAGGAAACAAGGCAAGTCCCCCTGTGGATACACTGCTGCTCCAGCAAACATGGCGGCTGCCCAGGAGGCTTAAGGGGCAGAGATTGGGAAGGGCAGACAGAGGGGCCAGGGGGCGGCAGCATGGCTTAGAAGAAACCAGCTTGGCAGGAGTGAAGGGTGCCCCGTGGAGAATAGGGTGATTGAGGCTGCATGAGGAAGGGGTGCTCAAACACCTGGAGGAGCTTGGGTCTGAGCCAACAAGAGGCCACACGAGGTGGGGAAAGCCCTAACATGAACATCACAGCCTGGGACTCCTTGGGCACTGTTGCAAACTCCCTGTGTGCGTTCATCCTTCTCTAAGATAAGATCTGTAAGATTCCACATGGCCCCGATGTGCTGTTCATCTAGGGCAGGAAGTGGAGTCAGCTTCCTGGTCCCTTTCCCCACCTGGCTGTGGAGCCCTGGGTGTGCACCCTCTCTGTGATAGCCCCTGCTCTGGTGCAGGCTCTGGCACAGCAGTCTCCAGACCCGGTGGCAGAAGGAGCACTCCTTCCAGACTCTGGCAGCACTAGGTTCTGCAGGACGTGGAGGCACCAGGAAGTCGGCAAGAGCTGAGGCTGGGCTGCTCTGCAGGCCTTGCATGTGGAAGTGGTGTCACAGGCAGCAGTAATCACCGGGCTGAGCGCAGGAGAGGCTGGTAATAACAGCGCGGTAATGATGGTTGACATTTATTGAATCTTTACTGCCTGCCAGACATGAGTAAGTGCTTTGCACACATTTTGCATCAGCTCCTGGGGGGCAGATATTATTAGCCCTATTTTAAGATGAAAAACTGAGGGTTTATGAAGTTCATTTACCAAGATCACTTGCAAAGTAAGTGACCTTACAAGGTTTTGGACTCAAGTCTTTCCTACTGCAAGACACAGTGCAAGAGTTTGACATTCTTGTGTTTGTCTGAGTCAAAAATGAAAATTCAGATGGCATTCACTATCCTGCCTGGGTGCACGTGCATGAGCACACTCACACCTGATGTGTGCAAAGCACACACTGGACCTGCTTGTGGCCACCTTCCCTGATGTGCGTGGCCTACAGCACAGACCAACACTTGCTGGCTGCCCAAGCAGTGTGGCCATGTGTGGCACCGCAGCAGCCCTGTGGCAGAGGCTGAGGCTTGCTGCATCCTGCTTGTAACAGGGTCTTTTCTTCCTACTGGGACCCTGCGCTGCCCTGGGCAATGTTGAAATTAGGCTTGAAGACAGAGTGCAGGACCCAAACCTGCCACATGACAGTGGATGGGAAGACAGGTCTGGCGGGGAGCCCTGAGAGCTGTCACCACCCTGCCCAGCTTACGTGGAGGGGGTCCAGGGAAGTGTGGGTTCCTAGCCCACGCATTCCTTCCTGTGTCAGGAGTGCTCTCACTGAGCAGCCGCCCTGGGGCGGGCGAGCAGAGAGCAGTTCCCATCCTCAGAGACCAGGAGGATGAGAGGAAAGGTGCAGGATCATCAGAAGCTGGCGGCAGAGAGGCGGGACAGGTTCCAAGCTGTAGTCCAAGACCTGTATGTGCCCATGGCCTTGCCTGTGCCTCTTAGCATGACTTAATCCTGTTTCCCCCTCTGGTAAGTGGGGAAAATAAAAGCACCCTCACAAAGAGCTGTAGAAAATGTCAAGGAGCTCTCCATCTCAGGAAGCCAGGGTTTTCCTCGTCAGTAAGAAGAAAAGTTGTGGAAGGAAATGTCTGCCTCTTTTTGTTTTTTGAGACAGGGTCTCTCTGTATAATACAGGCTGGGCTTGAATTCAAAGTCCTCCTGCCTCAGCTTCCTGAGTGCTGGAATTATAGGTGTGTGCCACCATACTCAGTGAAATGTCTGTTTCTTTAGCTGCCTTTTCAATTATCATAGACTCTTAAAGTAGTAAAATATCTTTAAGCATATATACATACATGTTACATATTTAATATATTAAAACATAACTTTAATATATTATGCTCTATATAAATTTTTATATTTATAATGCCATAGTTGATTTATATTATATATAAATATCTATATACTTAAGTACATTTTGTGTACAGATACACGGACACACATACGTGTCTATTTGGAAAAATCAGAACAGAAGACATTACAGATGAGCATACTGGTACTTCTTTTTTTTTTTTTTGTACCAGGAATCAAACTCAGGACCTTGTGCTTGCCAGGCAGACCTTTGTGCAATGAACTATATCCTTGGCCCAGCACTCCCTCTTAGTATCAGGCAGGAAATAAAATGTCTTGATAGTGAGTGCCCAGAGTCCCAGCTACCTCAGAGGCTGTGGCAGGAAGATTGCTTGAGCCCAGGAATTGATGGCCAGCCTGGCAGCACAGCAAGACCCTATCTCAACAACAACCAAAATAGCACACATGACTTTTTCTCTCGTATTTCCTGTTCTGCGGCCAGGCAGTGTTGTCCCACTGTGATCTCAAATTGAAGGAAACATGAGCCCAGCCTCTTTGCTGGTACCTGGGTGCCATGTCCCTGCCCTGCACTTCCCCCTGAAGCCTCCGGGCTCAGATGTAGCTTCCGGTATCTCCCTTCCTCAGGCTCCCTCAGGGTGGGCCCCACAGGAACTGCACCGTGCACATGTGCCCTGTGAGGGGATGCACCCAGTGTATCAGAAGGCTTCTTCCTATTCAAAGTGTGGGGCTAGGGTGGGACCGAAGAGGAGACTTGTCCTCACACATTAGCTAGAACTCAGCCCAAGCTGGAGGTCAGTGACATAAAAATAATTGGAGGTAAGAGCTGTGAGGCCATTAAGATAAATTTTTGACATAAAAATGTAGGCTGGTTCATAAAAGGTTGCAGTGACAATAGGTTATAGTGACAATTTTTCAACAACTGTATAAGCCTCCAGATGGAGGGGATGCGGCGTAATGAATTGCGGGCAGGCGGGTAACAGCATTCTCTTAGAGGCATGGATCTAAGGAAAAGCACAGTTACTGAGTCTGGCCTGGACTGAATAACATTATGAGGAAAGCAGAGGGTAGGAAAAGAGCAAAAGAGCTGGAGGCGTAAGGACTCAGCTCCTGGGCTGAAAATCTCCTGACCTATGCATGGGTACAGCACCGTCCTCTAGCCCAGGAGGATTTGTGAGCCGGATTCCAGGGCCAACCCTCCCAGGCCATCCTGTGAAGGGGACTAGCTCAGATATTTACAGTTCTTCTCTCTATATTAAATTCCCCCCCGACCCTCGAGTTGTGGGGGACCCTTCTTCAGTGGGGTGTTCTCTGGAGAGGAGAATCCTGCCCAGAGAAAAAGGAGCTCTAAGGAGGACTGGAATCCAGTAGGCCGGCTCCCATGGACCTGTCCTGCTAGTGTCCACCCTCCACATCCAATCAGTTCCTGTCACTGCGTCAGAGAGCACAAGCCACCAGGACAGCCACCTTGAGACCAACGCTACCTCCCATGTAGAGCTCAGCATCCTCTTGTTTAAGCCTCACAGTAACCCTGTGATGCAGATATTGTCATTCCCATTTTACAGGTAAGAAAACTGGGGCCTAGAGAAGTTCATGTATAGCTAGCAGATGTTGAAATTGGTTGGCGCTCAGGTGAAAGTCTGTGTGACCCCCCCCATGTGTCTGGGCTCCTAACTACTCACCGAGCTTTACTGACCCATGAACACACCCACACTGAAGCCAGGACGCCCATCATCAAAGGGAAAGGGCCTCAGGAATGTCATCCTCAGCCACTGAGGGGCCAGCTCGAGAGGATGCAAGATTTGCTTGGCTGACAAAATTCATTTTAAACGGGCTCTGGATGAGAGGAAACTACATTTGATAGGAAAATGTCTGTATTCAGCAGTTGTACTGTGGGCATGTGAATTATTTGCTAATGGTGGCAATAGAAAATGGAACCATTTATGTGGCTGTAAGGCGGCAGAACTCTACCCTGGAAGGGTGTGCATGTCCAGCCCCCTCCCTGTGGCTTGCTGTAGGAGAGCATGCATGCTTGTAACTGCAAGTGACCCCTCCCAGGTCTCTTCCCAAGCTGAGAGCAGACCCATGCGCCCATGGAATTCAGGACCCCGTGAGAGCCTCTGAGAGGTGAGCTGCCTTCCCTTCTTTGCTGTGATTTCCTCACAGTCTACAGTCCTGGAGCAAGAGCAGGTTCCTGTAGGTAAGACCAGCAGCAGAGAGGGGCAGGGGGGTACTCTGGACTCAGAGAGACCAGTAAGAGCATGAGTGTCACTCCCGTGCTAGACGTGTCATCTGTAGGTGCCAGGTTCTCAGGCTAGCCTGCTATGCCGGCTGAACTGGTGCATTCTAGTGAGATCGGGGATCTCCAGCCCATCACCTAGCACATCAGTGTCTATGCCACAGCCCTCATGAGGCCACGGCATCTACACACTGAGCCCTCCATGTCTGAGACACATATGGGGCTCAGTCAGTAGCTGCTGCTTCCATGTCAGGCAGCAAAGAGAGCTCTCAAGGGTATGGAGCCGGAGGGAGGCAGATGCAGGGGGTGAGGTGGGCAGGGGAGCAGGTTCCATGGGCCGCAGCAGTCACAGCCTTAGTGAGACTCGCTTAGGGGAGGACCAACAGCAAGGGTCCCCTGATGCTCCCACACCTCAAAAAGCAGTGACCCAGAGGCTTGCCAGACTGGGGCCAATATCCCTGGAACCGAAGACAACCAGAACTCAGGGCCTTTTCATCCTAATGAACCAGGGACAGCCCACCTGGCCAGTCAGTGAAACATGACATCATTGTCCCTACATCTCCTGAGCAGGCGCCTCCTGAGTCATCTGTGCCCCCCCCCAGCTCCAGGGCCTGTGCAAGGTAGGTGTGTGTCATCTTTCTCCTTGGGCTTTTCTTAGTAACACTGCTGGCCACGGCTGCTCCAGAGCCTGCTAGAGACATTCTGTCCTGGTCAGCCCTGAAGGCTGCCCTGAGCCAGTGAGTCCACCCCCACTGGAGGCTCCTCACCCTGCTGCCTGGATCCTGTACAAGGTCAGTGGGTACCTTTTGGAAGCCACAAGGGGGGCCAGAGAAGCTGTGATCATGTTTAAAAGTAAATAAAAGTCCCTCCCAGGCAAGTGACAGCTCCAAGCTACTGTCCCAAGTGAAAATATTTATTGCACACTGGGTCTTTTGACTTCCGGGTAGGAGGAAGGAACAGCACGTGGTTGGGTCTCAGGGGCTGCCAAGGCCCAGCCAGGGGCAGGGAGGAGGCACCCCACTGACTCAGAGGGGCCAGGAGGAAGGGGGGCTCTGCCCAGCCTGGGCAAGCTTGGACTTGCCAGCAATTTCACCATCCCCAGAGCCCTCTAATTTCTTAAAGAAAACATGGCTACCGTGAATAAATCAGTGAACGTGGAGAGAGCAGACCCTGTGCCTGGCCCAGTGGGGGGCAGTCAGGTGAGGTCACAGGTCAGGACAGCGACTCTCCTCAGGGCAGTGACCCCCTGTCCAGGGCTTGAAGCAGCAGGCTCAAGGGCAAAGGTCAAGCTATGCACAGTTGTCAGGATCACAGAACCATGGGGCTTCCCCTGCTGTGGGAGTGTCTGTGGCTGCTGGGGACAAAGGTGAGGCCTCGACCATCACCCAATTCATCCTTCCTCCTCGAGCCAGGAGCTGAAGAGTTTCCCAGCCAAGTGGTGAGGGCCAGGAGAAGGGGTCTGGGCTCCCACAACAGCACATGGACTGAGCTCTAATGCTCAGCTTGGCCTTGGGCCATTGAATTCTCGTGACCTCTAGAGAGATCTGAGCTCTGTCTCAGAATAAAAATCTCAGACCCCAGAACTGAAGGAGCCTTGGGGGTCTCTCACCAGTCACTCCCATTGCAGGTGAGATCTGTCACCTACATCCTTCAAATGGCCCTGGGATGTTCAGAGCAAAAATTCTGAGAGAGCTGATTTTCCAGAAGAGGAAAGTGGAGGAGGTATTGCCACGAGAGAACTTTCTCTGGTGCTGGACTGAGTCCACACTCCACTCTCTGGCCTTCCCCAGGCCTGTCTCACATGCTGCCCAGCCTAGGGGAGCAGCTGCCAGAAAGGAGCCCTGGTGTCTCATTATCAGACTCTGATGCAGCTGCATACACTGTCCAGAGCAAAAGGGCATCTGCACTCTGCTCATCATGGAGCTCAGAGCAGGAGCTGCCCCGTCGCCCATTACTGTCCCTGCCCTGTCCCTGGGGCACTGTGCCCAGAGCAGGTACCCAGAGGATTTGTGGTGTGTAGCCAGTTCTCTGGGCTTGGGCCTGGGTCCCTGGTAGACAGCTCTGAGGAGGGCCTCGTCATCAGAACTCCAGGGCTGGGGCAGCCCCAGAGGAGGGCTCTGTTGCATCCAGCACAGGGTGTCTGCACAAAGGACTGCTGGGTAGCTGGAAGATAATTCCTGCTCTCCAAGACTGAGGCAGACACTGCTGGTAACAGGCCATGCTGGTAAGTGGTCCCACTGGGACATGAGTGTCACCGGAGGAAAGAACTGCCATGATAAAAGTAGCAGATTTCCTGGGGGACAGTGTCCCTTCCAGGCAGCAGCAGGAGCCCTGAAGGTGGACACTGGGCGCTCTTCCTTCTGGTTCTGACACTGAGTGTGCCCTGAGGTCCCAGCCCCAGGAGGGCGAGATGCCCACCTGCAAAGTAGAAAGACCAAGTTACTTAGGGGCATTTTAGTTCATCATGTACGTGTGAGCAAGAGGCGGAGCTGAGAACAGAACAACAGGCCTTAAACTCTACAGATTGCACCCCACCTCACTGAAGTCCAAGGCTCCTCCTTGGAGACCTGGTTCCTCTCCGCGCTGGTCCCCAGCAGCCTCCTCTCTGCTCCTAGGGTATGAGCTAGGAGCACCCACCTTATTCACATCTCCTGCCCTCACCCTGAGCTGCACCCGAGGCCTGGTGAGCTGTTGTCCTCCCCTCCAGATGCCCCACTGGAGGAGAAACAAGAAGCGCCTGTGAGACTGTCAGCTGGGGACCTCACTGCCCACTGCCTGTAGTCCCTGGAGCGAGGCCTGATCCAGCCTCACCTGGCATTACCTTAGTGAGACTCTGGTTAGGTCCCCCAGGGCTTGGAGAACAACATGGCCCTGTCCTTTGTTGGGTGAATTCTGCCCTGCGCTTGCATGACTCCCAGAAGAGGGCCCAAGGGCCACCAGGCCAGGCGTCCATCAGCAGGTGTCTGCCTTTCCCTCGCTTCCCAGTTCTTGTTGAGATAAGTAGACTTGGTCACGTTTTCAGAACATGAGAGTCCTTGCTGATTAAACTGCCCATGAAAACTGACACGTATCCCAGCCTCTGGGCCTGAAAGAAGAGGATTATAATAAAAGCAGAAAAGTTGTCCCGACCTTCTGTCTTCTCAGGTACATTAGCACAGCAAAATGTGCAGGAATTGGGGAACTCTTTCATAAAGGATGAGTTATGATACACGGGAATGAAGGTCAACGTGTGACTGGAGGGTGAAGGAGAGGGTGAGACTGACTGATTCTAGATCACTCCTTAGACGGTCCTGGAAGTGTGGCAGGAGGAGTGTACCCCTCTGCATACTGGGCCTTGCCCCCCAGAGGTGCTCAGGAAATCAGGGAGGCCTTTCTCCTGGCTGCTCTGCAGGGGTGTCTTCGCCATCCTGTGTGAGGGTCTCCTTCCATGACTTCAGATCTGCCCTTTCCATGCTCCCTCTGTCATTGGTCTTCTGTTAGATGATTTTCCATTCTTCCAGTGGATCTAAGGTACCGTGTTAGGCACTGCCTGAAAGCTTCTTAAGGGAACTGCCCAAAATTCTGTGTTCATCCTGACCAATTTAACAATTAAAGGTTCACTTTATGAAATTCCTTCCTTATTAAAAGCAATAAGCAGTTTTAACCTCCTGAGGGAACAAATCACTCACTGCTTGATATGATTTGGTTATATCACAGTTTTCTCCTAAAGCTAAGCCAAACCAAGTGCAGAACAGAGGAGGAGAGTAACTTACAGGGTCTTGTTGGCCAGAGAACAGGTGCCGTCAGCATGGCAGGAAATGGCAGGAAGCAGAGGAGGAAGCCAAAAACCTGTTTAGCTCACACCCAACAGCAGACATTGTCCTAGGACCTCAGAGGCCCCAGAAGTAGTTAGAGCTTGTCTTAGCCCCTTCCAGCTGCTACCAGGAAATACCATCAGCTGGATGACTTCTAAACAACAACTTTCTCACCTTCTGAAGGCTGGAAAGTCAGGGATCAAAGTACTGGCAGACTCCGTGTCTGGTGAGGCCTGCTTCTTGGCTCATAAACAGTGCGTTCCTTTGTTCACACTTGGTGAAGTGGGCAAATTCTCGCTTCTTGAGCCCCTTGTAAGGACACTAATACCACCTCTAGGTTTCTATGCTCATGACCGAATCAAACCCCGAAGGCTATACCTCCTGATGCCACCACCTTGGAGATTGTTTCTTTTTTCTTCTTTTTTTTTTTTGGCACCAGAAATTGAACTCAGGACCTTGTGCTTGCCGGGCATGCTCTGTGCCACTGAGCTACATCCTTGGTCCAGGGTTTAAGTTTCGATATCAGTTTTGAAGGGGACACCAACCTTCAGAACACGGCAGGTACAGATGAGATAGCGAGTCAGAGAGCACCATCAAGCTATCCAGAGCACACAGGAAGTTGGAGATGGGCCGAAGAGTTAGATGAAGGTCACCCAGACCCCATACAAGAATCTCTTCCCTTCGCCCCCTGCAAGCCCTACCAAAATTGAGATGTGCAGAGCAACATGAAAATGGAGGCAGAAGACTACTTGGGATCCATTTTGAGTCTTGACCAACTAGAAAAGTTATTGTCGTTGATGATCTAAAATAAAACCATATCTTAGTGTGCATACGCTTGGTCCCTCATTGCGCAGAGGGCTCTGCTTCTTGCTGAGCAAGGCTGTGTGGTAGTGTGATCTGCTGTTCCCTCAATTTATCTATCTGGTCAATTCAGAGTCTCACATACTTTTCTCTTTCCAGCTACCTTGAATTGACCCAGGATAGGGAGAGAGGGAGGATGATGCTCCAGCCCCAAGGTTCTCAGTAATTGGCCCAAATTGTCACTTTCCAGTGTCCACACAAAAACAGTAAATGCCATCTCTATTCCTAGGGAAATAAAACATGATAAGGAGGGAAAAACCACAACACAGAAATCACTTGGAAGATGTTGCAGTATACAGAAGAGAGTGAAGTGTCAGTAAACAGCAAAACGGCAGTTCCTGCTCGTGAGGTTTTAGTCGTTTTGCTTGGCTGCCTCCTGAATGGATCTCTGGCTGACTGTCTGTACCAGGACCCCCGTGGCCTGTGCGCCTTACCTACTGCCATGAATCACAGTTGAATGCTTCCGTTTTTGGGTTTCCTTCCTCCTTGGAGGAAGGCCGGTCCTCCCTTCTTTGTCTTCTCTTCATGCCGGGGATATCATAGGAGCTCAGAAAATGTCTATCGTTTTGTTTTATTCAAAGTTAGAGCTATAATTCACAAAATACACACCTCGCATTGACTCTGGTAAATTTGTCCTCTAATTGAAATGCATTCACTTGGAGAAAGCGATGTCGATAGGAGGCAGATAACTGGAGAAGTGATGATTTTCTAAGAGCTGTGGGCCCTTAGGATGTGAATTACAGTATGGAGCATTTAGATGGCAAACCCATTGGGGAAGGCACCGCGGGTTACGCATTCTCGTGTAGAGCACTCAGTCCCAGCCCCAACTCATATTAATTAAAAATTCTAAATCACGCAATTGTTTTTTTTTTCTGCAAATACTTTTATGCTGTTTTATTTATCACTATTCATAATAACAATAACAATAATAATAATAAAACCACTATGTGATTAAGGTGCAGATAAGCAATTAGAAAACAAAATACAGGATTTTGGGGAGCCTTGTGCTAGGAGTGGCAGTCATGGAAACAGGATAATTACAAAGGAAGTTGGTATGAGCACTGGTTCCAGAAGATTCTATGACTGGGAGTCAAAGTTAGTCTCTGGGTTCTATTTTGTCTGAGATTCTGTTGACCTGTCTTGTGATATCAACAGTTAAGTTACTTATTTACTTGACAAAATGTGTTAAGTGTCTTGAATATTCCAGGCATTGTGGCGGACACTGGGGATGTGGTGGTAAGTACAGCAGTCCCCACTCCTGTGGTCTTGGGGTCACCGACAGGCACTCTGCCTGTTACAGCAATGACGCTGGTGGGTACTGCACGCTGTGGGGCAGCTTTCCCTGTGGCGATTCTGTCCAAAAAAAAACCTGAAGCTAAGTTGGAAATATGCAGGTGAAAATGCGAGTGGGAGAGAAAGAAGAGAGAGGGTTCCCTGGAGAGGCCAGGTGATAAAACCAAACTTAGACTGGAAAGTAGTCCATGCTTTTCACTGGAAATGGGAACCATCAGAGAGGAGTGGGAGAGGCAGGTGTGGCCCACACCCTGCGGACACGGAAGAGTTCCTGTGGAATGGACCCCTCTCTCTGGCTGGTTTTGAGGTGGAGAAACAGCAAACAGGGCCCTGGTGTGGAGCCAGATGCCAAAAGTCGTGATGGTGGTGGCCTACACAGCTGTAACAGCCTGCGGGGAGGGAAATGGGAGGACTGGACATGCAGGACAGGTAATAACAATTATGACAGCAAATACTTAGGAAGATTTTACTGTCTTCCGGGACCTATAGAGAGCACTTGGCATTTTTTTTTTGAGTCAGTCTTTAAATAAAACCTGTGAGGTAGTTGTCTATTACCCCCATTTTGTGGATGAGAAAACTGAGACAAAGAAGTTACAGAAGCCCAAGACTGCACCACTAATTAAGTGGCTGTGGTGGATCTCCACAGCTGGTGAGAAACTTGGAACAGGCAGCTGACTGAATCAGCATGGTGCTGGGTGTGGAGGGCCCACCTGAGGATTGTTGCCAACAGCATGAAAAGGAGACCTGGAGAGAAAGAAGTAGTTCTCCTGGGTGCCGCTGGTTCCTGGGGGCTACTGTCACGCTGGCTTTCCTGATTTTAACTCAGCTGTTCCCATCGCTGGAGAAGCTCGGGACTTGTTGTTGCTGAGGATGGCTGTGGTACTTTTCAGGGAGCTCTGGTCCTTTGAGCATCACTTCTGGCTCCAGTGCAGATCCCTCAACCTGTCAGCACAGATCCTTCATCCCGCTGGCAGACTTTCTAGTTTCAGCCACTGACCTTTGGGCCTTCCCAGTGTACATCCGTGAAACAGACTTATGTGAGACATTGTCGTGGGCTCTAGGCCTCCACTTGGACTCCTGGGGGCACTGTCATGAGCTCTAGGCCTTCTGCTGGACTTGTACAGGACATTACTGTGTGACCCAGGCCCTCAGCTGGATTGTGTGGTCTTCAGTGTGTAGGCAGATCTGCACTCTTTTGTACTTGACTCCTTGGGTGACTATTATAAAATAATCCTATAAATTATGTGTCCTATATTAAATTATTTCCCTTGAAGACCCTGACTACAACAGTGGCTAATGTGAATCAGACTCCTGTTTGATTTAACCCCAGGTCCCTGTTTGAGTCCAGAGCCTACTGTTCAGATGACTAAACTGAGCAACTTGGGGGTAGCAGGTCTAGCAAGGAAGAGAGAGCTGAGCAAATGAGTTGCCCGTGTGACTAATCTATCTCAGGGTGTCAGAAGCAGTGGACAGCCCCTATCCCTTGCTGATCATCTCCCTGCCCATGAAGCCTGATTAGTTAGCTTTCTATCACTATAACAATATTTGAAATAATTCATTTATGAAGACAACAGGTTTGCTCTGGCATATAGTTGTGGAGGGGTCAGTCCATGATCAGACAGACTCATTGACCTGTGGCAGGGATGCCAGCTGGCAATGGCAGGGAGCCTGTCACAGAGCAAACTGCTCACTGCATGGTCATGAAGCAAAAGAAGAGCAGGGGTCTCACAATATCCTTCAAGGGTACCTCTCTGATGACCTAAGGACTACACACCTCCTAAAGTTTGCACATCTTCCAATGGCACCACCCTGGATACTCAGCCGTTAACACATGGTCCTTTATGGGACACTCTACAAACTATGGCAAACCCTTGTTCTTATACTTCTAGCTGGATGTTAATAGTCAGGGGCTGCCTGGGGTGGGACAGATGTTGTCCCTGGTCTGCCAGGCCCCTGGCCTGGCCTACGCTCCAGCCTAGTTCATGCTGTCCTCCTGGTGCTGAACTGCGCCTTGACACCTTTGCTCTGGGGTGGCCTGGAGAGCCAGGTGATGTCTCAGCTCCCTATCCTGTCACCTCCTAAGTGAGCTGTTCTGGAGAGCCTGCTGCTCTCTGAGTAGTTTCATGGACGTCATCTTCACGTTTCTTCCAGAATGCAGTTCACAAATTGGTGCTTAGGAGGTTACAGAATATGCTGCATGAAACACCTAGTTTGAAATCACAGTCATGTCAGTTCCATTTCCTCTCAGCTGCCTGCTTGCATATACCCTGTGGGACTTGTGTGGCTTCTGATCCTGAAATTCCCCATTTCATCAGTCAGCTGAGAGCATTGTCACCTCTCCAGACTTGGTCCTCGGACAGGAAAGGAGCCCTGAGAAATGGGGGCAGGTGTCATGAAGTGCCGCACAGAAGCCCAAGCCCAGGTCCTAACTCCCACATCGCTGTGGAGACTTGTCCCGACTCACCTTCCTCTCTGGACCGCATGTGCCTCTACGAAAGAAGAAACGCCAAAACCCACTTGCTGGCTAAATCTTTGTAGCAGTGCAGTCAGGTAACGCAGCCACACATTCATACCAGCTATTTACTGAGAACCTGGTATGTGCCAAGTACACCTTCACATGCGTTGGGAAAAGTCGCAAATAAGAAAGGCGAAAATCACTGCCCTTGTGGGGCCTACATGCCAGTGCATGGAAAGACAGCAATAAAAATAAGTAACAAAAATATGAGTATATTAGATGGTAACAAGTGCCAGTGAGTTTTGTGTTCAAAATAGTTAACTGGAAAATCCAGGCCAAACCTTCAGCCAGAGACAACTAGGCAAGCTGAAAGTACGTAATGGCCATCGTCTTGAAGGCACTGGAGAGCTAATGAGATAATGAAATGTTATCAGACCAGGGTCTGGGGAAGGGAAGAGGCCCATGGAGATTGGCCTCACGTCCACAGCCGGTGTTCTCTTAGAATTATTTTCCAGTTCTGAAGAGATAGCTGAGAGCCGAGCAAGATCCTTAACACCAGGTTTTGCAGGATGAGAGAGCCCGAGGGGAATCCAGAGCCTGCCAAGGGGGCCAGCGCATACAGTGACCCCGTGGAGGCTGACCCTGGGCTCTCTCAGGAACTGCCCCTCGGCTTCAGGTCACCTTGAATTAACGTGATCCCACGTTGCTGGTGTACCCAGCCTAAGCAAAAAAAAAAAAAAAAAAATCATAGAAGATAACATTATCCTAGTCCTCAAATTATTTCTAAAAGTAATGCAGAAAGGCAGAATCTAGAACACAAAAAAATAGGACAAGTCAAAAGGAGGCATTACCAAGCATCCCCAGAAACCGCGGAAGAGAAAAACGAGACCAACAAGGCCTCAGGGATGCTGAAGTTATCAGTTTGTTTAAAATAAGTATTTTAGATGACTTTTATTTTTAAATGACTATGCCAAAAGACAAAATTGTAGTTTTTGGCGGAGAACCTAAAAAATATATTTCTTTAAAGAGCCAAATGTGGATAATTTCATAATATCCCAAACTAAGAAACCCAATGGTGAATTTAACAGATGTAGCTGAAACTTATGAACTCAAACATTGACAAGAAAAACATCCAGCATTAAGTATAGAGAGAAAAGAGAAAAAGATGGAAAAGAAGGTAAAAAGTACAGGAGTTAGAAAGATCCAAAATATGTATAATTGGAATAACAGAGAAAATGAATAAGAAGCAATATTTCAGTTCAACATTCCTAAAACTGTTAAAAGACATCAGGTCACATATTCAGGAAACACTAAAACTCCAGAGTTAAAAAAAAATCCACACCAAGCCACTCTTAGTAAAACTGCTGAAAACTAAAAACAAAGAGAAAAATCTAAAAAGCAGAGGGAAATAGATTACTTTTAAAGGTACGTATAACTGACTTCTCAACTGAAACACTGGCCATCAGAAGACAATGGAGTGTCATCTTTAAAGTCCTGGAAGAAATTGCCAGCTTGGAATTTTATGCCCATTAAAATACCCTTAGACCAAAGAATAAAATTATGATTTTTTTTAAAAAGATGTTCAAACACTGAGATAATTTGTCAAAAATCTACAATAAAGAAAATGCTAAGGGGTGTTTTTAAAGCAGAAGGAAACTAATTTGAGAGGAAACATTGGAGTTTTAGCAAGGAATAAATAATATAAATATATAAATAAGTCCATATCTAAGTGAAAATCTATTGTATAAAGCAGCTGAAGATGCTTTCTTATGAACAATCAGTACAGAAATAAAACAGATACAAAAGTGACACAACTGAGATAAGGAGTAAATAAAGTTAAATTATTTTAAGGCCTTTGAATTGACAAGGAGGCAAGCATAAGTATTATTAGATTTCAGTTAAGTCAAAGACAATGGCTGTAACATCTGTGGATGTTACAATCAAGCAGTACGGGAGATGGCAAGAGAGGACAAACGAGGCAAACAGACACTGACTAACATGGCAAATTTAAACCTAAATATATCAGTAATTGAAGTGTTCATACTCTAATGGAAAGTCAAAGTTTCTCAGACTGAATTTTTAGATTCTATTTAGAAAAGAATGCTATTTCAAAAAAAATGCATTAAAAGAAAAATGATGCAGAAACATTAAAAGTAGAAAGATAGAAAAAAAGGTATCATGCCAAAAATTGGATGTAGCTGTATTAATGTCAGAGGAAAACAACTTTAAAACAAAAAGCAAAACTACAGTTTTAAAGCATATTTCATAATCATTTTTAACAACCCACCTCAGCTAACCTGGAAGATATAATTGCATATGTTTAAGAACCCAAAGTATATAAAGCAAAAACTGATAGAACCACAGGGGAAAAAATTCAAATCCACAATCATAGTGGGAAGCTTTTTAACACATTCCCTAAGTAACAAAACAAACAAATAATAAGTAAAGGTATTTGAAGATTTGAAAACACAATTAGCCAGGCATGGTGGCACACATCTGTCATCCCAACAGTTGGGAGGCTGAGGCAGAGGAATCACAGTGAGTTTGAGGCCAGACTGGACTACAAAGTGAGTTCAAGGCCAGCCAAAACTCCATAGAGAAACCCTGTCTCAAAAAGACAAAGAGAGAGAGACAGAGACAGAGACAGAGACAGAGCAAAAGAAAGAAAGAAAAAGAAAGAAAGAAAGAAAGAAAGAAAGAAAGAAAGAAAGGAAGGAAGGAAGAAGGAAGGAAGGAAGGAAGGACGGACGGACGGAAGGAAGGAAGAAAAAGAAAAAAGAAGGAAAGAGAGAAAGAGAAAACACAATAAGCATGGCTTAATGGACAGATATGGAATATTGTGCACAAATCTAGAGGGTGCCCATCTTTAGAATCACATGCCTAATATAAGCACAGTGACAACAAATAAGAACACCAGGTGGGGATTTTAAGCAGTAAGGTTGGTAAAGGCCTCCCTGAGGTGATGTTTGAACAGAGACCTAAGGACATAAAAATGTCCCACAGCACAGGAAAGGATGCTGCAGGCTCAAGGTGTTGGCTGGGTGAGGGAAGCAGAGCCTCAGTTTCATGGCTGTCATGGAGACACCAGGACAAGAAGGTGCCTGGCCCAGACAGCCCCAGGTGAGTTGTGCGCCCACTGAAACAGGGCTCCTCCAGAGTCAGCTCAAGCTCTCTGGACACTTGCAACTCCATTTGTTCAGCCCTGTGGTGTCCCTGGAAGGCACACACCCTGCCTCAGCTCCGCCCTTCCTCCTGTCCCTGTCAGTCAGTTCTCAGGACAGGCGCCTGGTGTGCTGCTGTGGCTGGTCCTCACCCTCGCAGCTGGCCTTTATTGCTTCCCGTTCCCGTGTCCCTCTGCCTCGGATGCAGCTCTCCCCTTGAGTGACACAGCAGCCCACCCTGCAGAGCAGGGAGCCGCCTCCTGTCTGCATCCGCCCAGGGAACATCTGTGGGCCCCTCTGCTGCCTTGGCTCTGGCAGAGCTGAGAGAGGACTGTCCTCACTGGAGGAGGCAGAGGGGAGCTGCTGAGGCAGCAGCTTGCGGGCCACTGCCTGGCCGGGCCACTGGGGAAACCCATTATTCCAGTCGAGGAGGCTTTGCTCTCGCAGGCCCACACACACGCTCCGCCTTTGCCGCAGCTCGGTTACCGCTTGTTAGGGTCACTGAGCGGACACCGCTTGCGCTGAGGATGTTGGATTAAAATGACCACCACATCAGTGCAGTTCCGCAGCACCAGCCTTCAGGCACTGCAAGGGCACTGTTCTCCCCTGTTCTTTATGCGCCGCTGGTGCCTTCTGTCCCCTTTCAGCAAACATTCCACCCCAGCGCCAGGATCTGCAGGACTCCCTCTGCTTCTCTATTGGGAATTGGGCTCCCTGTGGGCTCTGGTCTTCCAGGGTGGGCGGCCTCCACCCTCCTAAGGGATCCCAAGGGTCAGCAGTCCCCTGGGGTGGCCCCTGAGGATGGCCCCTGAGGCTATAGTCCATCGCCTTTCTCAGGGGCAGCCTAAAAGGTTCCCATCTAGCTCTGCGGCATCCTGGCACCGGTCTTTCCTGAAGGAAGTCCACACTTGGACTCCTCAGCTCACCGGAAGGGAGACCTCAGAGGTTGCTGGAGCCTTGTAACTTCCATTTGACAAACTAACCTTTGGGGGTGGGGGTGGGGGGAGTGAACAAAAGGGGAAAGGGGAGAAAACAAACCTTGCAATGTGAGCTAACAAGTGAGAAATTTAGCAAATCTCTCAATATTGCCATGGACACACTCCCTGCTCTGCTGGATAGAGAAAACAGAGGTGCCCTCAGGCTTTTTTGAAATCAAGATTTTATTAAAAAGAAACCTGGTTTCAGTCATCAGACAATTCAGAGACATTTTCCGGAATACTAAAAGTTATCCTTTTTTGGAAAAGTCAAATCTGTGCCAGCCCCCAAAATGTGGCTGTGGCCTCTGTCATTCCCACCCGGCCCATGAATTACAAGACTGACCTCAGGAAACAGGTTCAGAGAAGCCTGCCGGCCTGCCCAAGTACACAGAGCTCGAGGGGGGTGGTTGCAGCGCTTTGCCCCAAGTAGCTGTGATTTTGGCACTTTTCCCAGGGTCACGCACAGCCAGGGCCCTTCTCAGACCGCTGCCAGCAGCAAGAAAATCACATAGAAACTGCTGGCTCACAAAGCAGAAAAGCCCACCCTTGGCTCCTGTCGCCCATGCCTGAGCTTTCTCTCTGGATTAAAGCATAACAACATCACAGCATGTGTGCCTGGCCTGGGATGAACTGTAAATTGGTGAAATAGAAATACCCTATGAAAATAGAAACACACTTTTATTTACCAAAAGTAAAGAAAAGTTCAGTGGTCTGAAGGGTTTCCATTTTCTGTCTTTTCTCTCTACCTGTCAGCTGGTTTGATTGCCCATAACACTAACGTTGAGAAAGAAATGAGGGTAAACAACCTGGCAAAATCAAGTATCTCGGCCCCTGCTGTGGACCCTGGAGAGAGGCCCCTGGGAACCGCCTCTGAACCACCCCACACCCACATCTGAGGACTTCAGGTCATCAAGATGTTCATGGAGCTTTCCCTCCGTCCAGCAGGCTTTCGAGAAGCTCAGCCACAGCTCCTTGCTTGCATTTCTGTGTTGGAGAGAAAAGGGCAGGAAAATGCTTTCTGTGCAGAACCTGTTATTGCTTTACAGACAGTCAGTATTATTTTCGGGGATACTGTGTTAATAGGAGAAGGCTGTTTCTTGGAAAATGTTGCCTTCAAGTCCTGCGACTCCTTTCAGGTTATATAAAGGAGCATTAGGCAAATGCTTGGAAAGTCAGCGGCTTCCTCACTTGGGGATGGAGGGGTGGGGTTGGATGGCCAGCCACCTCCAGCCACAGCTGGGCAGAATGAGAACTGGCCACAGTTACCTTCCTAATCAGCCCACGGCCTGCATAATATCAGCAATACTAAAGGTTACAGCTTTTGTTGTGATATATTGCTTCTTTGGAGAGTATTAAAGATGTTTTGAATCTATTTTTTAGGAATCTTGAAACCTCCAGCGGAACATTTCTGATGTTGTGGGTAATGCGTAACACAGCAGCACAGGAAGGCTGGGCTCCAAGAGCCAGAGGTACCGAGCTGAGGACCCAGGAAACCACTGCCCACTGTAGTTTCAACCGTTAGGAAGCAAGTGAGGTGGAACATATGCCGAGGTGTGGGAGCAGATGTGCCTGGGGAGCAGTGTTAATTCTTTTATTTGCCTGGGGGTGGGGAAGAGGCAGACTGCGCATTTCCCAGGAGTGAGGAGGATTTATTGGAAAGAGGAAGCCAGAGGAAAAGTTCCGTAATCACGGAAGGAATTGTCTAGCTCTGCTTAGTATTCTTATTGTTTTGACTTTTTTTTTTTTTTACCCTTGCTTGGATTCTCTCTGCCTAGAGCACAGATTCAAATAAAAATTGCAACAAGAGGCAATATAACTGTGGGAGCTGTGGTACAGGGTGTGATGGCTAATCTTACGTGCCAGCCTGCATAGCCCCATCCCCACCCCGTGTGCTCAGGTACTCGGTCAGGCATTGCTATGGGTGTGTCCAGGAGGATTCATAATGGGGTAGATTAGGTTTCCTTTCCTAGCGTTCCTGCAGCCAATCATCAGGCCTAAAGTAGAGCAAAAAGCCACCCTCCCTCCCGCCAGTAAACGGGGCTCCTCTTGCCTGTTGAGTTAGGACATTGGTCAATCCTCCCTTCCACACAGCTGAAATGTCAGCTCCTTTGAGCTTGCAGGCTGCTAGCTGTCAGACTGGAGTTTGTACCCACAGCTCTCCTGGGTCTCAGACCACTGGACTTGGACAGGAACTACACCATCAACTCTCCTTGGTCTGCAGCTCACCAACTGCAGCTCTTGAGACTTCTCAGTCTCTACTTCCATATAAAAAATCATAGTGCATAGATTGTGTCTTGGTTACTTTTCTCTCGTTGCTGAGACAAAATACCCAATGCCCAAATGAAGGAAGGAAAGGTTTATTTAGCTTACAATTTGTGGAGGTTTCAGTCCATACTTGGCTGGCTCAGAGGCAGAGTGGCACATGGCAGAGGGCAAATGTTCATGGCAGCAGAACACAGTAGAAATCACAAGATCAAAAGGGAGGAATGGCAGCGAGCAGCCTCTTTCTTTCCCTGGAACTGTAAACCGCCTAACCCCACCCAGAGGGCGTGTAGCACACATATAATCTCCATGCCCTCCTCTTCCACAGGCTCAGGATGTGTACAAAGTAAGCACCCTGGCTTCCTGCTGAGTCACTCAGCCAAACCTCTAGACTCCCCAAGTTGATACAATGTATCAACCATAACAGAAGGCGTCAATGAAGGCAGGCCCTGAAATGTTGAGCTTCTTCCTGAACCCATAGCTTGACCACACAGGCTAGGTCCTCAGGGAGAGGAGGTGTTCACTAAATCCTAAAACGTTCACAGTGAGGCCAGGGAATGCTCTGCAGCCGTTCTCTGCGGAGAAAATCAGAAACCATGAACTGTGTGAATGGAAATGAGGATTTTCACAATACAGTCCCCTTCTCAGGCCAGTGTTGGTCCTTCCCTCCAGGGGACCAGGCTTTGGACACTCTGGTCACTCCTCTAAGCCAGCCAGACACAAGTCCTAGGAAGTGCTAGTCTGTTGTAAGGCGGAAGGTTCCAGCCACAGGTCCACTCCTTGATCCTTGCCATCACCCCTCTGTTCACCTGACTGGAAGGTGAGAAGAACATGAAGGAAGTGTTTTTAAATCTTACTGAGTCCAGGGCATAGTAGTGCATGCCTGTAATCGCAGCTGCTTGGGAGACTGAGGCGGAAGCATAACAAGTTCAAGGCCAACCCGGGCAACTTAGACCCTGTAACACAATGAAAGAATAAAAACAGCTGGGAATGTAGCTCACTGGCAGAGCACTCGCCTAGCATGTATGACCCCCTGGCTGCCATCCCCAGCCAGCAGGTGAAGATTTAAGCTGAATACTCCACTTGGGGACATCTGCAGGGCTGGCCTGTTAGCGGCCTGCTCCAATCTGGGTCAGTGGGGCTATTATGAGTGGTGGGTGCTCTCAGAAGAGTCTAGTGCTTCACAGTGATTAGGGATTGGGGAGATATAGATCAGAGAAATGGGCTCACTCATGTGGGCTGTGGCTATGGATCCTGTGGAGGCCAAGGCTCCCAGGGCATAGCACTGGTGTTAGAAGACCAGGCCCCAGGGGAGCCCAAGCGTGTGGTGATCTGTGATGACAGAAGAGATTAGAATGCTGGAAATAAGAACTGTCTGCCAGAATGCAGCATGCAGAGGAAGCCTTCTCCTTTGGTGACAAATCAATGTCTGATGTCAGGACTTTCTATTGACATCTTGATTAGAAGGAAATCAAAACTTCCCTCATCCCAGAACAGTAACTGAGAGAGGGAAGCTGGGATACCTGGGAAGCCAGAAGTCGCATGAGCCCCATCCCAGCTGCTCAGAGGGAAAAGATTCCCTATTAAAGCTTACTTCACTCCTCAAACTTCTACTCAATACCTACTGTGTGCCAGGCCCTGTCCTGGAAATGATACAGTCTCTAGGCCCTGTAAAGGGACCCATGATGTCCTGGAGGTCCAGGTGAGCAAACAGGAATGTGGGTCCAAGAGCACGCAGAGCTCCAGAGGAGACACCCTGATCAGCAAGAGCAGGGCTCTCCCAGGGGATGGCGGTGAGCTGAGTCCTCAAGGGTCAGAAGGAGCAGGCCCTGCTAGAAGGAGGTGCCCAGGACATACAGCAGGCAAGGGTGAGGCTCACACAGAGGAAGCAGCAGCCTCCGTGGTATGCAGGTGAAGATGAAGTGCCAGGTTGGGGTAGGTTAGGGTGTGACGTTGGCGCCAGTCACACTGAGGCTTCAGACTAGAATCCTTAGGTTCAGTGGTGGTGAACCTATGACTCAAGTGCCAGCGCTGACTGTTTATTATCACTGAAAGCTCTAAAAGATTCGCAGTCACTGTCTTAGACTGTGAGGGACAGCAAGATGTGGGAAGGAGAGAGATGTGGTTTATTTTAGAAAAATTATTTTTGCAACACAAAGAACAGGTTAGGGTGGGGCCCACAGGGGACATGGGGGAGCCAGGAGAAGACGGATATGAGGGGCAGAGGATCGGGGCTGCAGGAACAGACAGGCAGGGGCATCAGTAGAGTGGCTGGGGCTTGGGTAGTTAAAGCTGAGTCCTGGGTTCCTGCCTTGGGGACAGGTGGGGACAGCTCAGGGGCAGAGCACATAGGGGGAAAGAAGAGCTCAGGAAATCTGTTAGGGACATGCTGAGTTGGAGGTGCAGGCAAAACATCCAAGCAGAGATGCCATATTAGATATATGCTGCCTGGAATGTAAAGGTGACAGAGGTGACAGCAAGGCGGGAAGGCCAGCAGTGTGAGCAGGGATCCATCTAGTGTGTCATAACAAGGCTTGAGAGGAACTGAGGGAACGCTGAGAAACGCAGCTCTTAAAGAGCCCAAGCCACGCCCTGAGAGGGACAAATGGCAAGCTGATGTGCGCTGTCCAGAAGGGTACTACAGCCCTTGGTGGGCCAGACCACCACTGCCATCCAACCCGGCCTTCTACCCACATGCACCAAGCCCGATTCCAGAGTGGACCCCAGGAGGCAAGGGATGAGGCTCTGCAGTGCGCAGGGTGGCAGCAGCAGGCGTACACGCACACCTCGGTGAGCCCCGAGCACTCCAAGCCCTGACCCCTAGTGTTTGGTGTTTGCAGGGAAGGGTCTGACCTCGCAAAGCGTCCATTCATGTTCTCAGTCCTCACCCAGCAGCAACAGCTGAGGACCTCAACCCCAGAGAGCCCCCAGCCCACCTGAACGCGATGCTCTAGGGAGAGAATACAGATGCCCACCCAGGCCAAGACCAGCTGCTGCTGTTTTTAGCTGCCTGTGTTTCAGATGAGACCCAACCGGCAGAAGGGTCTGACACAGGTTAGCCCAGGCCTCCTGGCTGCCAGTCTGCTAGCCTCGGGGAAGCTGGCAGTGGCTGTGGCAGGACTGTGGGAGCCTGCGGCATCTGGGAGGTAGAGGGGAGGAGAGGGAGAAGACACGGGGAGAGAGGAGAGGGGAGGAGAGAAGGCGGAGCAAAGAGGAGGAGGAGGACAGGGGAGAGACGGCAAGGGGCACACTCACCCGGTGCTAACAGGACAGACTCCTCAGGCAGGAACTGTGCACAGTAAAAACGTGGGAAGATGCCAAGCCCAACCCAGAGCAAGCAGGGGGTCAACGTGTTTTACGATGAACAGGGGGAGCTGCTAGAGCAGCATGCTGCAGAAAGCCACCCTCAGAGGGAGTGCACAGGCGCTAAAGCACACTGGTGCGGCCAGCCCTGGGGGCAGGAGGGGTCAAGCACACCCCACCCTTCCTCCTCCTATGGGTGCTCAGAACGGGGAGGGTAGCCCAGCCATCCGCAGAGGCCAGGGAGTGTCGGGATTAGGAGGAGGAAGCAGGTATTGGCCCATGGGAGGGCACATGGGGAGATGTAGGGTGTGCATGTGAGACAACCTGTCTGTGGACTATGGCGTGCCTGTGTGGGGACGACTGTGGTCACCGCTGTCCTGGGGACAACTTCTGCCACACTCGAGCTTATATGCCAGTGTGTCTGAGAAGAGAACATGTGCAGAAGAGAGTCCCACCCCAAAGGCAGCTACACTGCACCTGCTGCCCTGAACACCAGGCTGTGTTAGGAGCTGGTGGGCACCTGCAGCCCACGCCCTCCTGAGACCCACAGCAGTCCCAGTATGCGGAGCACTGTGCTTTGCAGTGTGCAGATGGGGAAACTGGGGCTCAGAGACATCGACCCCTTCCTGTGGCCCTCGGAGTCAAGGCCCTTGCTCCAAAGCCCTGTTTTCTGCCCTCCACCAGTACCGTGCTACCATGCCTAGACTGCACACCGCCGCTCTCTTATGCCTGCGCATTGTGTCCCAGCGGTCAGCACTCAGCCTCCTCCTCTAGAAAGCTCTCCTGGACTCACAGGGCCCGGGCAGGATGGGCTTCCCCATCACAGCCCCCATCCCCCTGGAATGCCCCTGTTTTCTTGCCTGGCTGACCTTGCATCTGACACGCCAGAGAACAGAATCCTCACCCTACTCTGACCACCTAGAATGGTGGGTCCAGGAGGCGAGAACATAGCAAACCCCAGGGGACCCCGGGCCCAGGGGTCTGCTCCCAGCCCTCAAACCTCCCCCACTGTCAATAGAGCATCCTGGTTTGGGGCATGGCACCCCCTTGTGGAATGGCCCGTGGATCTTCATGAGCAGACGAGAAGCCAGCCCTGTAGAGAAGGAACAGCAGCTGTCAGCACTTCTGCTCACAGCACCCGCTGGGCCCCAGGCACAGTACTGGACCCTCTTCCAGGTCAATTCATGGTCCTATGGGTGGGTCCCAGAATTATCTCCATCTTCAGGGTAAGGCGAGAAGGCACCAAGAGGTCCCTTAGCTTACCCCAGCCCGCCCCACTCCTGAACTGAACTTAAGCCAGCAGCCTGGCTCCAGAGCTCAGCTCTTAACCCCCTATCCAGACTGAGGAACATCATCCTGCCCTTAGGAACTCTGAGTCTGGTGGGGGAGACCAGGCCCTTAGCAGGTGGCCAGCATGGTGGGGCTGGTCCCAGGTGGGCCCCAAGTCAGGGGAGGGAGCATCCCACTGCTCCAAGGCCTCTGAAGAGATCAGGCTCACAGGAGGAGGCTGGAACACCTCAACATGTCTTTCCTTCCCTTCCTGCAGAGTGGGCCTGCCCCAGGTTCCAGCAGGCCTGCCCAGTGATGCTCTGCTCCAAACCATGGGACCTGGTGGTGCCATGCCCCAAACCAGGATGTGTTCTAATGGTAGTGAGGGAGGTTTGAGGGTCTGGGTGCAGACAGCAGGGCCCAGGGTCCCCCAGCCGCTTCATTGCTAGCTGGACCCTAGCAGTGGGGACAAACCCCAGGTGCTCACACAGGTTCCCACAGCGGGCCAGGCATGCTGGAAGGGAGCACAGCCACTGTCTGGGGACCAGCGTGTTTGCCTGCCCCTTGTAGAGCTGTGCTGTTTTCTCCCTCCTGTAATTGTTACCATCTGTTTCCCTGCATCGTGTTTGTTGACGTTTTCTTGTTTTAAAACTGAAATGAGTCAGATTGGAAGTGATTTAGAAAAAAGTGTCTGGGAGGGGAAGCTCAGAGTGGCCATAGGGGATCCTGTGTTGTGGAGCCACTGGAGAGCAGATTCCCTGGGACAGATGGGATCTGCCAGCTACCTTGTTCTGTGGGGCTGTGATGCCATGTGCATGTCCCCTCTGCACATGTGTGCATGTGTGAAGGTGTGTGTCATCCTCACCGGGGCCGTGGAGCGTGGATAGAGGGGTCGGAGCCAAACTCAGGAGGGAGCTATAGAAGGAAAGAGCTGTAGGCTTTGGAGACCAAGGTCTAGCTGAGAGATTCCCCACCTCTGCTGTTGATAGAAATGTGATCTCGGCTAGATCTGTGAACTACTGCCCAGGAGTTTGATGTTGGTATCAATGCAGATGAAACTTGCTGAAGGGGCTGCCCTTACTTAGAGTGTTTGTAAATGAGTTTTCAGGGAGGGTGGCCCCTGAGGTGAGTCCTTTACATCCCCAAGGGTTCCCTGTGGATGCAGATCTCTGAGTGGGGACCCAACCTGCTTCCCACTCCTGTCCTTTCTTGAAAAGGCACAGCCCATGGGGGACTCTCTGGCCACAACAATCCAGAGAAACAGATGTAGAAGAAACCCTCTACATCTTCGGCTTGGCCTGACAGCTCCATTTGCCTGTGTTCCTGGGTCCCCTGATGCTAATGACAGCTGCCACTTGCTAAGCCCCCTGCCTGGCTCAGCAGTAGGGATTGCACTTCTCCCTGAAATCTGCATCTCAAAGGAGGGACTGCTGGGCCTGTTTTGTGATGAAGGAGAGAAGCAGGGGCTCAAAAAGGTAAAATGACTCAGGCAAGGTCACAGGACCATTTAGCAGCCCTAACTCCAGAACTTCCAGCCACCGGCTCAGAGCTCTGAACCCTGTGAAGTAGGCAGGTGACTGCAGGAGACCCACGGTGTTGTCAGGGATGCAGTAAAACACAGGGGCACCCAGGTCAGCTGGGTTTTCACTGGAAGTTCTCAATCCAGCTCAGGCCCTTAAACTGTCAGTTCTGAGCATCTCCCTCCTTCCACACGACTGTGCTCAGACTCACAGCTGAGCAGGGCATGTAACTCATTCCACTTACTGTGGTGTTTAGGAGCAAGCAAAGGAAACTTCTCTTGTCTGCATATGTAAGTGCTCTTATTAAGTGGAACAAGCTATTTCTGAACACGAGAGTGGCCAACAGCCTTAGAGGAGATTAAAATGAACCATGACAATGGAAAATTGCACAGGGGCACGGCGGATTCTCCAGAGATAAATACAACAAGGCTTTCAACAGCATTCGGGAAAGACTCAAGATCATGGAGATTATGATGTGAGGGGAGGGAAGGAATCAAACCACCCAAAAATGAGAGTTCAGGCTGGTGGGAGGGCCAATTGGCATGCCCATCAGGTCTGTGGGTATCTCCATTAAACACAGGCCTGAGGTTCAGGAAATAGGGTGGAGCCAGAGAAACAACAGGCAGAAGATCCATTCAGATGTCATAATGCACACCCACTTGTGTGGGTGCCACAGACTGAATTCTGTCCCCCCAAAATTCATAGGTTGGTTTACAGGTGATGGATTTTGGTGAAGTCATCAGGGTGGGGTCCTCCTAGTGGAATTAGTGCCCCATAAATTCCCTGAGACTACAGAACCAGAAGCAGCTGGCTATCTGCAAGACAGAAGGACTCTCACCAGAAACTGGCCATGCTGGTGCCCTGATCTCAGATGCCCCAGCCTCCAGAACTATGAGAAATAGATTTCTGTTTTTAAACTACCCAACCTATGCTATTTTGTTATGGCAGCCTGAGCTGACCAAGACAGTGGGGAGCAGAGAGGGACACTCGGAAACCAGCCTCAAAGAACTCTCAGCCTAGGGGTCAATTGATATCAGCTGTTACTACTATGATGGCGATTCCCCAGAGCCTCAGGGTGCTCCTGGCTGAGTGTCCAGCACAAGACAGCTTCTCAGGATGCATCGAGTGGGTGGGTGAGTGGGTGGATGAATGGTACAACTGAAAGTCCTGAGCTCAGCGCAGGGTGGGTGGAGCCGAGGCGGCCAGGGAGCACTGCTACTGCAAGCGAAGGGACGAAATCTCAGAGTCGGCTGCCCAGGTCCCTGCTGAGGAAGGGGCATCAGTGGGAGGGTTTGTCTGGCACCCCCGCCTCGCACAGACAGAAAGCCTGCAGCCCTCTCCCTGGGGCTCTGTAGGCGGGCTAGACCCCACCTCCGCAGGCTTCGGCACAGTGGTTACCCACCCTCTTACACAACAGGGCCAGAGCCTCACATTGCCCTGGTCACACCCCAACCCCATGCATGGTACACTGGCACCCAAGTGCCCAGCTACCCATCCCTGAGGAAGAGTCTGTCTGTCTGTCTGTCTGTCTATCTACGAAAAGAAGATCTGCTTCTCTTGCCCCATTGGTCCCTGAGCTTTTAAGATTTTACCACTGCCCCACTTGTCTGTGGGCCCCTCCATGAGTACGGATGGGAGCTGTCTGCCCAGCATGCTTCCCAAAGCCTAAAAAGATGGCTAAATGATGCCATTTCCTCAACAACACCACATATCCGCCGCCTCCATTCTGAACAGAGGGAACACAGTGGGAACGCCTCTCCCCAGGGACCTGCCTGGCCACACCCTGCTGTCATTACAGACAGACTGAGCAGGTAGAAAGCAGAGCCTGCAAGCACTGTCCAGCTGGAAAACGGAAACTGAGTCTCTCCTTGCATGCTTCATGGCCAGCCTGCTCAGTCCCACCAGCCACACGGGACCCCTACCACCCTGGAATGTGGCCTCGGCCCCTGAGATGCACTCTCAGGCCCTGAATCGCTTCGGGGAGTCTTGAAATCCCTGCAATAAAATGACTTCAGCTCCTCCAGCTGAGCTGCTATGTCTGAGGAGCCACCTCAGTACGACATCTGTGCTCCGTTGTTTGCTGCTTTGTCCTGCCCGCCCCTCCGTGTGACTCTGCCACAGCCCCTGCTCTTGTTAGGCCTCTAATGAGGTCGCTGAGGATGGCTGTGTCAGGGTTGTGTCGCTTCGCGTTGGAGTCGAGCTCTGCATCGACTTGGAGTTCTCAGTGCTGATGCTGTGTGAGTCACTCACAGAGGGTTTGAGAACTGAGACCGCTCCCTCTCCCTAGCGAGTCTTTGTTTGTAGTAAAAAAATAACAATAATATTCTGTTAAGGGCCCAGCCAGAAAGGGGAGGATGTTGGGGGAGGACTAGGTGGGTTAGGAGGTTCTGGAAGAAGGAACCATGAGGGGGGAGGGTTGTGGCGGGGAGCTGGGGGCCAGCCTGGAGATGCACCTATCTGGATGGCTCCTGCGTGTGAAGAGGCTTAGCTGATCCTAGAAAGGCCCCGGGAAGAGGATGTGAAACAGGAGGCCCCTGGCCAGCCTTTCTAAAGAGTCAGCTGCCTCCCTGGCGTGCCTGGGAGCTGGGTCTAGAAGGCCCCCGCAGCCTGGTTCAGAGCCAGTGCTGGGTCTCTGAGGGCTGGGCACAGTCACCTGGGAGGCAGTTCATTCAGAGAACCACCCCCAAGTGTACTCCCTCATCCACGCTTAGCATAGCTGTCCTGGACAGAGGACTTCTCACCACATCCGCTGCAGATTTCAAATCTGAACATAACAAAGACTCCCAGAAGTGGGTGTGGTCTAATGTGCAGCTGAGAGTCTGAAGCTGAAACTAGGGAGGGCAAGGCTTGGTCCTGAGTCACAGCCTGCGGGGCCGGCCTTTGGGAAATGTCCCATCAAAGGCCAGGGAAGAGGCTGCCCTGGCCGCATCCACCTACCGCCCACCTTGGCAACAAGAATGATGATAGCAGAGGTGCTGGAGGGAAAGCTGCGCGTCACCAATGCGGAGGTGAATGGAAACAGGCAGGGCTCGGGGTTACGAGGCGCTCGGTGGCTGTTGGGGGCGCTGTGAGAGCTGATTGAAGGGGGATAAAAGGCCCAGCCCAGCTCCACGGCAGCTGCCCAGCGCTCTCCCCCGTGTCCAGTGTCGCCCGGGCCACTCGCTCCTGCACATCACAGGCATCCACTGAGGGCCAGGCCTGCCCTGCACCTTGCAAAGAATGAAAGGGAAACGTATCAGAGGGGAACTGCAGCCCAGGAAAGGGACTCTTTCTTTTCAAAGACTTTCGTTTGTGATGGGCTTTTTTCCTCGGTGATCTTATTTCAAAGCCCCTTTGAAAATTTTGTGGGTTTTGTAATGGATGAAAAGTTACTTGGAAATAGGACTAAGAAGTTTTTGGTTGAAAGTTGTCAGAGGAAAGTTGAAAGCTTGGAGTTGTACGGTTCTGCCAGATTTATCATTTCTTTTGTCCACAGGCCCGTGCATTGGGAGGGGGTTTGGAGGAAGGGGCTGGGGATGCGGACAGGCCACAAGCAGGAGCACGGCATGAAAGCCAGCCCCGTCCACGCTGCTTTCTGTCTGCAAGGGAGGCCATCTGTGCTGAACTTTAAGTGTAAATGTCTCCAAGGAATCTACTTTGATGTTGGAAAGGGAAAAGCAAAGGTACCTCTAGAATACTATAGAAAGCTGGGTTCTGGCAAAGATGCGAGCTACCATGCAGGTGTTTCCTATCAGAAAAGTAATCATGAAAGGAGAGAGGCTCCAAACAGGCCAGAGAGAGGGAGGGAAGGGGCCTGAGCCAAGTTTGAGAACAGAGTAGGAGAAACCAGCCAGGGAAGGGTCCTGGAGGGGGTTTAGGTGGAGAGCCAGGAACAGCAAAAGTGCATTGAAGGGTGTTTCAGGAGGGGAGAAGGAAGCCAGGAGGGCTCAGGGGGGAAGATGGTGAGATGCCCCTGCAGCTGGCGGGAGAGCTGCGCTCACTGAAGTGCAGCAGAGAGCAGAAGCGGGAGAGGGAGCGGAGAGCCGGGGGGTACCTAGCAAGTGTTCCGGTCCCGGGAGGCTAATGATTCTGGAATGGCAGGCAAGGTAGCCACAGACTCTCAGCCCCCAGTGTTGGGAAGAAGTGAATTACAGAGTCAAATGCCAGAGGGGAGGGCACGAGGTGGCCTGGCAGCATACGGCCAGCATAGGGGCAGAGGCAGGTGTCCAGCTGTGCGGCCCTGGCCTGAGCCTGAGGAACTGCCCCAGGCCACACTGGCAGGGGCTGCCAGAAGCATCAGTGGTGACTCGGGCTGGGGTCTGAGGCAGTGGGAGAAAAGCCATGACCTTGGATCCAGCTTCCCAGCTCTAGTGTGCTATCAGAATCAGCAAGAGGCCCAGGTGGGCTGGACCCAGTGGAGGAAGGGGGCTGTGACCAGTGCTCATGTGACCACAGGCAACAGGGCTTCCTCCAAACCCCCTGGACCCCAGCAGGGTAATATGGAGACAACCTTGGGATGGCGAAGCCCACTTACGCGTCAGTCAGCTTGCAAGGACCACCTGAAGGCAGGGGAAGGGCCATCCTAGGGCATTTCTGAAAGCCTTAGGATAATGTGTGGCTTGGACATGGTTTGTCCCCCAAGGGCACACATGCTGAAGGCTGGGTCCAGTGTGGCAGGGTCAAGGTGGTGGAATCCTGAAGAGGTGGAGCCCAGGCAGAAGACAATTAAGCAACAGGTCCACCCTCATGGGTGGGTGAATGCTGTCTGAAGAGAGAGGTCAGGTTTGGCAGGAGTCAATTGCCACAGAAAGAGGAAACCCAGCCCTTCCCGTCTCTTGCTTCCTGTCTGCCACATGACATCTGCACACCGCTGCCATTAGGATGCCATCCACACGAGGCCCTCTTGAGAGCTGAGCAGATTGTAGGCACCATGCCTTTGAATCTTCAGGACTGAGAGCTAAGTAAACCTCTTTGTCAGGAAGCCTCAGGTATTTTGTTAAAGAAACACAAAGCGGCCTAGAATACCTAGAATAGACACAGGTTAAAGTTCTAAATTTTGATGAACTTTGCCCTTCTTAAAATGAAGAGAAGAATGCAGACTTCCTTATGGAAGGAAATCAGCTTATGTTCAGCAGACAGGAAATACGAACTGTTGGGCTGAAAACAGGCCAGGTAGACCCATTCATCTGAGCCTCTTACAGCTCAGATATTCCAGGTGATCCAGGAACAGAAAGTGCTCTGTAGTTTCAAGTTAAAGCACTTACAGATGGCCCTCGGGGCTGCACAGAGAGCCTGAGGTCCCAGGCAGGCTTGGGGCTTGGACAGCCTCTGTGTTTCCACCTCCTCCCCTGAGCCTCCCACTCCCCCATCCCCTCCTACCACCTACCACATCCTCCATGGTGCCCCACCTCCTAGGCTCCCAGCAGGATCGTTTACCTTCCTGAGACATCATCATACTCTGTAATATGATTGGACTCTGAATATATATTTGAAATGACAAGATTGAAATTAAAATTTAAATAAAGAATTACTTTGCTGTAAGTTACTCCAAAAGCAGTAATTTAGCAGCAAATTGATAGAGAAAGGTAAGCACTGGTCCTTTAAACCATCGTGTGGTTTCCAGCACATGAGCCAGAAGTGTCTCAATTTAACACATCGTTGGTCAGTATTATTAGAAATTTCATCAGGCCCTGGACCACATTTCAGTGGGGCTCTGCAGGGGAGACTGAGGGCACGGCCAGGGCCGGGGCCAGGGCTGGGAGAGCCTGCCTGGTTAACGAGGGCAGGCGGGGTCCGGGAGACCCTCACCCAGGGCCAAGTAGGGATTTAAGTGCAATTATCCTCTTATTTATTCAGTGGCAATCAGGAAATGAGAACTGAGAGATGAGGGGTCACAGATTTATAGCCTCAGTGTCTGTCAGCACATCCTTTCTGACCCCTCAAAACCTAGGCTTCCAGAGCAAGAATCCTTGGAAGTGGCCTCTTCAAGGAGCTGGCTCCTAGGAGCCACATAAGCAACACCCCCAAATCTGTCCAAATCAAGACATGAGCATCTACAACCCATAGCACTCCAGGCTTGAGGGGTGGGCCTGGGAACTGGGGCAGAAAGTCTGGGCCTGCTCCCTAGGGTGCGTCACTGTTATCTTGTTAAAGAGGCACATATCCGGGTACTGAACCAAAACCTCTAGGACACTCCAGACACTCCCCTTCCTGATAACTCCCCAAGGTGCATCGTCTATGCATTGGTTGGTGTTGGAGACCCCTGCAGTCAGGGCAGTGCTGGTGGCTGGACACACTGCCCACACTCTTGGATGTGTGCTCTGTAATGAGCTGCCTGCACTAAAAAGCCTAGGAGTCTGGATGTAGACCCATGGTTGAATCTAAAAGCCCCAGACGCTGAACGATCTCCTCCCCAAACCTGAATTCCCCCCTTGGCCCACCATTCCTGTAATCATGGCCTTTGTGGGGCTTCACCTTTGCGTATAAGCACCCCCGGGAGGCGTGCACACCCAGCCCCAACACAGGCGAATCTGTGCACCAGGAAGACCTTCGGTGCGCTGCAGAGGGAAGGTTGCCGAGAGGAAGGGAAATAAATGTTCAGCCTTTGAAAGAAAAGGCTCACCCGGTTATGCTTGGTCCTAGAGCCAGCTGCTGCTGTGATATGATTTCCCCAGAGTGCCTCAAGGCCTGGTGGTTGACAGGCCTGAGCCCTGCTCACTTCGCCAACCATGGACACCTGTTCTTGCTGTTCTCTGAAGAGCTCTGGTGATGAAAGCCCTCTAGAATAAGAACAAGGAAATGACAGCACCTGCCACTCATGCTGGGCTGAAGATGCCAGAGCCCCCCCACCCTGGTGCCCCCAGTCCTGTGGGCTTCAGCCCCCCAGTGACTCAGGGCTGTGCCGCCTCCTGTGATAGCTCGGTTTGCAGGCTACGTGACTGAGGGACAGGTCACGTGCCCACATCCTGGCTGCAAAAGAAACAGCAAGTTTTCTGATGGAGGGTGTTCAAAATGCACAGGGAGGAGGAACACACAAAGGTCCATAGTGGGGCCCAGGCCCGATTAGCACCCCTTGTCACAAGGGGCTCCAGGGTCAGGCCGCTGAAGGGTGTGGGAGGAGGGTATTGCAGGGAGTCCTGGCGCCAGAACCAAGCTGCAGATCAAGGTCAGGGTTCTATGGACTCCACTGCCCGCTGGCGTGGTCCTTCTGGAGCTTCTCAGCTTTCTATCTGGACTGCTTCACTCCCACCACCCATCTGGGGCGGCCCAGGGAGAGGCTGCGCTAACTTTAGTTCTGGCATTTGTGCCATCACAGCCCCTCCTGTATTTATGCTGCCCCTGATCGTCTGCAGAGCACAGAGGGACGCAGATAAATCTGTGGATGTGTCTGCCAAGACCAACACGCAAGTGATTTTTGATCTTTTGTTATTTTACAACATACACAGTAAACTGAACACACATATATGCACCCCTTTGCGCTCTTCTCTTGTAGAGGTTTTAAACAGCATTTTCTAATATCTCACAAGTTTGTGCATGAGAACTCAGAGATGGCTGGACAATTCTGTGGCGCCAATAGCATGGTCACTTGGTTGTCTTCACTGGTGTCTGATCTGGTCTGCAGGGTCCAAAAGACCAAGACAGAAGCCGTGAGTTCTTTTAAAAGGACAGGCCTACGACTGCTGTAGGAGTACATCTGCCATGCTCATTTCATCAAAAGAGCCCCAGGCCTGTGTGTTTACTTGTGCTTTGCCTGATTGGAAGTTCAGAGCTATGCTAAAGGCTAGCAGCCTCCTTGGCCTGACAGTCTGCAATTTTCCTCTCTGCAGATTTGATTCTCCGTTTTCCCTCATCCCGTCTTTCCTGCATTTCGCCATGATCTCATTGCACCTTTCCTTTCTGCCAGTCCCTCCTTTAGTGGGTAGGAGTGCAACAGCATCGTGGTCCGTGCCTAAAATCTCTCTCCAAGCCTGTGTGGTCCTTGCAGTCTCCGGTGCAGGCACCCTGCCTCCCACTGGTGACAAGTCCCTCTGCGGGGGGACCTTGTCCCCCACTGAGCTCGGCTACCTAGCTGTGCTCTGTCCCGCAGTAAGAACAGACGCCAAGCGAGGTGAGGGAGCAGGGCTCTAGGAACCCCGGGGAAAGGGTCACAGCTATAACTGTGGGGCGGCAAAGAATGTACTGTGCTCCGTCCGATGCAGCCCCTTCACCTCTGTCTGCTGCTCACACGGTGACAGGGAATCAAGCCCGGCAGGTCCGCCTGGGATGCAGGTTTCTGGGCAGCAAAGGCCATGGATATAGCCACCATCATCCCCCCATAGAGACCGTGGGGCCAGGCTTGTCAGGGGTGTTCGGGCTGGAGATGCACAAGTTGTTGCAGGGTCCTTTGCTAGCAGCACAGCCCCTGTCCTTCTGCCATACTGAATCCCGCCCAGATGTTATGCCCAGTGCCAGCCCATCGCTCCTGGAAGCTTTCATTGCTCCATTGGTTCACCCCGTTCTGCCTTCCAGTGGAAGATGTTGTTTAGCATCTCCAGACTATCCCCATCTGCCCCGCCTCACAGAAGCAAGAATCACCCTCAGCACCCCACAGCGCTGTCCCCACACCTGAGCACGTTGGAGCCCATGAGGTCTGGTGAACAGGCAGTGGATTGGGTCCACTAGGCCTCCTAGCAGCCTCTATTGGGTCCGAGCACAGGAGGCCCCCACAGTCTGGAAACAGTCCGGAAACCTCACCTCCCTGACAAGGGGAATGGCACTATTTCATGGCTCTGCTCGGTGACCACATCGTTCACTCTCTCTGAAGTGCACGCCCTCCAAGCATCCGTTCATTTATTCCCTCAGACAGCAGTGACGCCACTGCTCTTGCTGGCTGGCAATGTGGCTGAGCCAGCCTGCTTTCAGGCCTGCATCCCCCGGGTACCTACTCTAGGCCGGGTACCTGCTTGGCCAGGCACAGTGCTGGGGCCGCCTTCATGGAGCTCACCCCCAGGACAAGGCCAGGGACAAAGTCCTGGGCTGTGTGCTGAGCGCCGTGATCATGCAGGGAGTAGAGGCAAGAACGGCAAGGCCTTAGAGGACCTCTGGGGTCTACAGCCCTGCTCTCTCACACCTCCCTGACCACCCAGATGCAGCTAATCTAAATGGTCCCTTTGAGCAAAATCGGAGAAAACAGCTGCCTCCAGGCAAACATGCATGCACAGCCTGGAGAACACAGCGCTCTGAAGGAGTTCAAGTGCTTCTGCTTCTGCCAGGTGTCACCGTCCCTCTCCCCCTTGGCCAGGCATCTTTACAGTCTGGGAGCAGCTCTCTAGGCCACATGGAACTGGTTCCCCTAAGACAGCAGAGCGCAGCCCAGTGAGGCTGCTAGGGGCGGGAGGCGAGGCCAGTAGGTACCTTCAGCCTGTGCTGCAGCTTCACAGAGAGCGGCGGCCATAAAGGGCCAGCGTCTTTAGTGTTCTTCCATCACTGAAAGAAGCAGGACACTGTCAGCCACCATAAAAATGTGACCTTTGAAAAGTTACAAGAGCTTAGGTTTAAAAAGATGCTGCCTTAATGATGCATCCCATTAGCATCTCATTAAAGAGAAGGCAAGAGAAGCCTACTCAGGCCCAGTGATGGGTAGATAGGGCCGCTCTGCAGGCCGAGCAGGGGAGGCTCTCTTGGTCTGCCTCTCTCTGCCAAGTGCCATTGTGTTGTTGGAGCAGAATCCATAGAAATACTGGAGAAAGGCCGAGAGTCTGGGTCTCTTCCCGAATGTCACAGATGACGGCAAAGGGAGGAGGCAGGTGAGGCTTAGCTTTCCCTTCCTCCCCCTGGCCAGAGCTGTTTTTCTGGTTGGTTTGTGGGACTTTCTGGGTAGACAGTCCGCTTTGGAGCCCTGGGCTGGAGGCAGGAGACTGGATTGCCAGTGAGGAGTCCCAGAGCCAGGGGGATCCTGGGCTGCGGAAAGGCAGGGTTAGCTGGGGCTGGCTTAGAGCTAGGGCCACAGGTCATCCTTGGTCCTGGAGCCCTCCAGAACCTGAGGCCTGAAGCCCTTGGCAGGAGGAAAGGTCTTGATCAAGTTACACACTTCAAAGATCAGCTGGAGTCTGGGGTCCTCGGCAAAGGTCACCTTTGCATCCAGCATTTTTCTAGAAGGAGTGGAGGAAGAAATGTTCATTAGTTTAATAAAACAAAATTTCTGAACTGCAAGTTGCTGGCAGCTTCAGATGTTGCAAGCACAGAGTAGAATATGAGTCTTATTTATCTTACCTATACAAACAACAAAACAAAGACAGTTTTTCTTCCCGCAGAACTGCTGTTTTGTACATAAGTAAGCACTTGTAGTATTCATGAAAGGCACAGGCAAACAGCGGGCCTGGCTCAGTTCCCCTATGTCCCTCGCCACAGCTCTGCGTCCGCACCCTCCAGGCTCCACCACTGCACAGGGCTACACCACGCTTGCGCACAGAGTTCTCCGTGCACTGAAACAGCGCCTGAGGGCAGGGTGAGCCTCAGTGGCCCATGTGCCCACTGCTTTGGCCAGTGTGTGACCCAGAACTCAAACCCAATACTCGTTTGCCCACCGAACAGACTGAGGCCCAAGTGAGCAAGTTAGCTGGAGTTTCAGAACCAAGGACCTGGGCTTTACACTTCACAAAAGGCTGTGATTTTTCAAGCGGAGAAACTTCCCTAATTTTAGAGCGAACATTGAAACTCCTGAAATTTTAGAGCACAGAATCTAGCGACCCAGCCTCAAGGAGACAGACTCCACCCACCTTTCCTGGCAGAGGATGGCCCTTCCAGGGAAAGTTTCCAGAGCCCTTTCCTCTCCTGCCAAGATGCCATGCTGAGCCAGAAAAGCAGAAACAAATGGTGGGAGTGGGCTGCCTTCCGCCTGGGAGGCCTCGGAGATCCAGGCAGGCGAGTGGGGCTGCAGCGCCCCCTCCTGGCAGGAGGACTTTTCATGTTGTCAGCGAAGGGAGCTCCAGTAAGGATGTGGGGTCTTGCTTTCCAACTTGCTCCCAAACAGGGCCTAGATTAGGACACAGCCCAGAATCCTTCCTCCTCAGATGCTTCTGATTTCTAGAGATGCAATCTCTGTGTGTCTGAACCCAACCGGCCCACAGACCTGGAAAGACAGAAGGGGCTGCAGAAGGGATAAACGGTTTCTCCTTTCAGGCCAGGCACTTGTTGAAAGCTGTCTATTTGGAGAAGGCTGGAGAAGCCTCACTGTTGTTCTCCAAAACTACTAGTGAGCCTGGTTAAATTTCCAGGCACCCCCTGTTCCCATCTGCCCCACTGACAGAGATGGGGTGGGAGCTCTGCTCAGGACCCTTGCAGGTGGTCTCAGGCTATGCTCCCAAAAGCAGAGCATCTGAAGTGCAGTCCAGAGAGAAAGTGCAGTCCAGTGCAGTCAGCTGCACACAGCCTCAGGTCCTGCTCCTCCAGCAGGCCTGGCACAGGTGTGGGGTGTCACCTGCACGGGGCGGCGAAGCCCAGAAGTGCTGCCTAGCCTGCTCACCCACACCCCCTCCTCCTGGTCTGGCCCAGGACCCAGGAGAAGCACTCTGGTTGGGATGGGTAGGAGTTCCACCTCCACCAGCTGTGTCACTGGGCCAGATGCTCCTGGCAGTCACCACAAGGATGGTGGCCCTCACTTGAGGCTTCTCTGCCATCTGTGCCTGTCCCTGGTGGGCAGCCATTTCTGCCCCTCATCCCACCTTGCCTGCATCAGCTCCTGGGAGCTGGGACCAATCTTCCTAAAGACACCTCCCCTGAGGCCCATGCCCCTCACATCCTGGGTACCCCATCCCACCCCTCCAGTATGTGTTCAGGGGGTTTTGTTTTGTTGCCTTATTGTAAATATGGTATAGTAGAAAATTTAGTAACTGCTGAAAAGCGGAGAAGGAGAATAGAAGTTACCCATAATATGCTCACATGAGGATAACAAGCCTGCTAACATTCTGGTATTTCCTTCCTGCACATATTGTTTGCCATTGAGATGTTTACATAAGGAGGGCCCCTGTGTCATTTTGTGGCTTTCCTCATTAATCTTACAATGGGAGTATTTTGCCATCCCATGAGGAATATCTAGTAAAGTGATTCTTTGTGCCTGTGTAATATTTCATCGTGAGGCTGTAACTCAGGGAGGCCGGCACTGTCCCAATGTTTACTTTCACCCTAGGCTCGTGTTCTTGTTAATCTGCAGATCTAAATGAAAGAGTGAGATCTGGGAGCAGCCCCCTTCTTGTCTGAGCAGCCCAGGGTCCCATCTGCCTAGGGTCGCCTCTGCATAGGGAGAGTTCTGAGCTGTTCCCACCACAATCTTCAGCTCCCTGCTCCTCTGTGAGAGATTTGGGCCTCAGCACCTGGCATGGAAGCAGGAAGGGAAGCATGCAGCAGCCCTCATGTGACACCTCAGGGTAGCGAGCACCTTGCAGAGTGAACATTTTGCCATTTCTTTAGGAATTTTAGTAAACAGCCACATCCATGGGCCAGGCTGGGTATGCAGCTGGTGCTCAGCACTTGCCCTGTATATATCGGGAGCACTTATGCTTCAGTGGTTTATTGATGATCTGAGGGCTGGGGCTTCACGTGTCATACAGAGTACAGAGCACTCGTGCTTGAGCTGGCTCAGGTGGACTGGGGACTTCAGAGGTGCCAGGGAGAGGGGCACTGGCTCAGGTTCCTGTGGACAGGAGCTCAGCCGTGTCACAGCTACTGCTGTCTGCCTAGATACCCTGAAATTCCCCAAGTGGCCTAGTTTCTGCCTCTGACCCTGGATCCAATGGACAGAGCTTGGGGCTCAGGGGCACTGCTGGGGAGACCAGGTCCCAGGGCAGGGGCCAAGGCCAGAGATAGCTCTGAGCTGTTCCCACCATGGTCTTCAGCTGCCTGCTCCTCTGTGAGAGATTTGGGCCTCCACACCTAGTATGGGAGCTCACCATCCCCATCTGCTTCTCACAGGCTCCTGGCATCTCCAAATCGGACAATCAGTCCCAGGGACTGGCAACCAGCATCCGGTGGGGGCAGACGCCCATCAATCAGTCCACACCCTGGGACACTGATGAGCCACCCTCTAAACAGATGAGGGAGAGCGACAATCCAGGTGGGTACTACATTCTCAAGCAGAGACACCTCAGCGGTGGGTGCCAGACCTCTGCAGCAGAAGCCTAGGCCTCAGGCCGGGTGGGGGTGAGACGGAGGTGTTGTTCCCTGCGTAGTGCTGTGTCTCCACTCCTTCCCCTGCTACACTACACAGTACTGAGGAGTGAGGGTATGAGGGCAACATTGTAGGACTGACTTTGAATCCGCTCCAGGCTATTTTTTCTTTTTTCCTTTTTCTCTGCATTTTGGGCCATCCTTTTTTTTTTT